>MIQA02021905.1:0-10664 GCA_001887855.2 Sclerospora graminicola | reverse complement strand
GCGGTCGTGATCGGGGTGGTCGCTGGATCAGCTGAACTTGAACTGGGAGGTGAGTCAGTGATCGGAAGGGCAGCCGAAGATGCCGGAGAAGGAAGGGAAGATCGTCTCGAGTCAGCCATGGTAGTCGCTAAAGAGGAAATTTGGAAATGAATGAGTCGAACTGCAGTCGTTGCGCGGCTGCAGTTAGGCTCAGGGGCGGCTGTGGTAAAGCGATCAGAAAAATGTTGAGAATGAGGTGGACCACACATGGCCGTTGATTGGTGACGATGGAACACCCATCAACGTGAGACAGTTGATGGGTGGGAAAGGCTGATCGAGCATACGACGAAAAGGTAGTGGACAACGGGTGCTCGTGATATGAAGGAATGAGCCAAGCACAGTTACTACGCCCGGTCCCAAATACCAACGGAACAGCGAAGATCACGATCGCGATCGGGATAACGTTTAGTAAGTGGAGTTCACGTGGATGTACGACAAGATCGGCAGAGACAAGTTAAGATACCGCAGCAACGGTGACGTGGCACGTCAGAGACAGTTATCGGGCCGAACTATGAACAGTGCAGATGTTGAAGGTGAATTTGATACGAAGTTCCGGCCCGATCGGCCAAGCCAACCGATTATGCCCCAAAATACGAAGATTAGATGTGGAATGGAATGGGGCATGTGGAATGGCGAGTCGTGCGAGTAATGTCAAGTCAAGGCAAGTGATGATGACCGATGGATTTGTCCAGGGATGACGTGAGAAGGCCCGATCAGGCCCGATCGGCTGAAATCGGTGTGATATGGTTACCCCGACAGGGGATGGAGGTCAGGAGTATGGCTGAGCGGGCGAACAAAGTCGTTGTGATGGTGATCCAGAAAGTTTCCGAAGTGATCTAGGGCTGATCGCCCTGATCACTGCCCGATCACTTGGCTGATCGCTAGGCCGATCATGATCGGGGCTGATCAGCTTCAAACCGGCATCCAGACGCAAAGGCAGGTGAAGTCCTCAGTTAAGTCGGGCTGGATATGAAGTGAACAAGTGTCCGAAGGGCAGATCTCAAGCGTTTACCAAGTTGTTTATCGAAGATCGGGATGGTTGAAGATCGTTATAGAAGTCCGGTCGTGATCAGGGCAGAAGTGGTACAGATCAGCTTGAAGGTGCAGCCAGGATGGGTAAGGTGGTGCTATGCAACCGTGCGACGAAGTGAACAGGGTCGAAGTATAAATCAGGCACATGAGTTGGTGTATGGTACACTAGGTATAGGACATTGCATATATAATAACAGGTTTTGATTTTCCCCCTAAGCAAAGAGTCGCTCCGCCACGTGTCGCGGTCATTGGGAGCACAGGGTTAACTAGTCCCCTCTTGCTCAACTTAATTCCCGGTGAAGACGCGCTTAGACGCATTTTGGCTTACCGGAAGACCCCCGACGGGTTTGTTTAGGTGATCGAACCTCACCCTCAACGCACACGTGTTTGGAACACGTCATTAATATTGGAAAAGGTTTTGTGGAGATAACGTTTGTGGATTACTGTGGAAGATCGTGGTTTGATCGCGTTTTCTTGGTTTCTTATTATCTCTCTCTCATTGGCTGGCCTGATCGGACGAACTTTCCCGATCAGTGCCTAGATACTGATTAAGTATCGACCCCAACCCGTTCTCCGGTGAAGATTTCCACCCGAGGACACCCCCGTCTCGAGAAGGTCATCCCCTCCGACCTGATCAAGATCATCGTTTTTGTCACCGAGTCCACCTGAGTGAGTGTAACCACCCCCGATCAACGGGTACCCAAGGTGAGATGAAGTTGAACATAGATCCTATCGCACATGACGACCCGTCAGATGACCGGGAGGATCAGATCAGTCACCATAATGGTGATTCATCTGATTCTGATGCTGATCAGGATCAACGGAGTACCCCCTCCGATAGTTGGTCGTCCGGGCCAGTGGGTATCCGGATTCCAGCCAAGACTTCCGTCATGGATTTGGAAATCGGCTCCATCACTGTTATCTATACGTGCTTATGCTTATCTCGTATTCCTTGGAAGAATTCACGCAGCTATAAACAGCATCATCACAAAAACTAGTCTAGTTAACACAAATAGCACTCCAGCCGGTACTTGGTAGTCCTCATACCATAAAAAGCCCCACACCCATCACGAGTGTGGAAAAAGCACCGGTTGCGCGGTCTACCTCGCGCACCATGCCGTTTGCTATAACCAAGCCAACGGCGAACTCTACGTGACGACACCTACACGTAACAAAAACACTCCCCCTTCCACCATGCCGTATACCAAAACAAAAACAAAGGCGAACTCTACATAACGACACCTACATGTAGCAAAATACATCATGTCATTTACCATAGCCAAGACAGCAACGTGCGTATTCTGCGACAGCAGCGACGGCAGTACGGTAAAGGAGGTCGCATGGCTCCATGGGGAGTGTGAAGCGCTAAACTTCACAACTTTAGGAGAAACAACTTACGGCCTCCCTCTTATCTTTGGCAAGGAAACATTAGGAGATGATTTTAACTACACTGGGAAAGAGCTGATATATGATAAAATCCCTTCTTTAATGTGGGTATTATCAATTACTTTAAGTTCAGACGGCTCGCTTTTGCTGTGAAATATATGGGTGGGAGCAGTATATCCAGTTCCCATACAAATAATTGCGCTATCGGTGATATCGCGATATTCGATATTGCAATATTGTGCAGTGTCCAAACGCGTTCTCGTGAAAATATTGCGATATCGGGAATATCGTAATATTGGAGGTGTGTCCAAACGAAGCATAATATATAAATCAGAAGAAGCCGATCATACCGATTTGGTGCCAGCACGCATGACTGCAAATCCTAAGCAGTTGGCTTTACCACTTCAAAAGCATAAAGTTCGTCACTTGAGCAGGAAGCTACCTGGTGGTGCTCCTACTGAACAAATGCTAACAAAATGGAAAATTTGTACATTCAACCTAACTCGTTAGAATAGACTTGATGATGCTTAGCTGCCAGCTGTTCAATCGACTAAGCTGAATTTGATTTTGACATGTAGACAGGGCAATGCTGAGCTGTTTGAATTGTGCCTTTCACGAAGAGCAAAAAATGATCCTCACCCTCGCTATCAGTTGCTCGTTGTACAAATGATTTGGTGGCGGAGGGGAATCGTTATAGTGAGCGGCTCGAGCCTTTTCCCTTCATTTCCGAGACCGAAATAATCTGAACGAGTTATTGGATGGGTGGGTTGAAGGTAAAAAGGTTAGCTACACGTGAGAAACAAGTCGTGACTTAAAGGAAAAGGTGGCAAAGGTATGGATGGCGAAGAAGATGAAAACGTGACGATGGAAACGCAGAAGCGCATTTCCATCTCGAAGCTGCCCTTGTGTTTAATTTTTTTATTCACTTGAAACGGTTCGAGTTTGACTTCAAAAAGATGCAGCAAATTAATCGCTTTGAATTTCCAATGGAATTGGACCTGTACTCGTACACAAAAGAAGAGCAGCGAGAGACGAGAAAGAAAGCGACAGGCGATGGAGCTCCCTGCCGTGACGTTCGATTAAGCTCCTTCTCAGAGAGCACCGAAGATGGACGACAATCGCGCCATAATACTCCAACTACGAGCTTGTGGGCACAGTTGTGCATCTTGGGATAGCTCATTCAGGTCACTATTATACGATCTTGCGAGATCAGCAAGTGCCACGTGACAAGCAGCTGTGGTATGAATTCCGTAAAGTTGGGTGGTCGGGTGGTCACCGTCGTATTGGCGGGTGGAGGAATGCTGTGAACAGCCGAAGCCGGTTGCCTCGCTTCAAAAAAATCTTCGTCCTCGCCATCGGAGTCAAGTAAAGCGACGGCCCGGGTCAGCGAAGTTACGCCAGAAAGGGTCGCCACTGGGGCTCGAGGATCAGCGCTGCGTGATCGGGCCAGAGCAGATAGCGTCCTTTCGTCCAGATCAGTCGACTTGTCGTCCGAATCAACAATAAGACGAGAGCGCTTGGCGGGAGCCACCTTCTGCTTCGATGAGCTTGCCCGTTTACGCTTGCAGATTCAGGGTCGAGGAGACTGATCTCGACGCTAGCGGTAAACGGGGTGAAGTAGGCGCAGAAGTCGATGCAGTGCTGATCACGGGCTGATCAGCACCATGGGTCGGCGAGGAAGCGACGGAGAACGTGGGCGATGGCGGGGCAGACTCGGGAGGTTGCGACGGTGTCCCAGACGGAGCAAGAGAGCTGATCAGCTCAGGAAATCGTTGCAAAGCCGTCCGAAGCGACTCCGAATTGGTGTTCGGGTCGGTCCACCTATCCATGGTCTGGACCGCAATCTTCCTCAAGTCGGCGTTATGCTGGATCCAGGCGCGATCATCGAGCTCTAGGGTTTCAAGTTTAACCCGAGCAAGATTAAGCTCGCGCCGACAATCTTCAGCTTCCTTCCGACTCTCGCACAACCTTTTCTGTATGTTGGCGCGGCCGAGGCGTGAATCGGAAAGCTGCTTCACCAGGAGCTGGACCTGCTCATCTGAGTAGCGCATCTCGACTTCCAGACGCTCCACGTCCTCAGCAGTACGGATCTTGTCACGAAGCAGCTGATCATGGTCGAGACGGTGATCATCGAGCTGTTGCAGATGACCCACCATCTCGACCATTGAACCCTTCATCGCCTCGATGCGCTCGTCTAGAAGCAAATATGGAAAGTCATATACAGATCGCAGAAGAAACAAATGGGATGAGCATACCTTGATCGCGAACAGTAACAGTCAGCGAACAGATCAGCGACTGTAGAGAAGCGACGGTATCCGAAGGCTTGGAGAGGCGCAGAGCAGCGATCAGCTGACAGCTGATCACGCTCTATCGTCAGACTCTGGACGCGGCCTGTCATGTCTTGCAGATCTCGGTCAAGCCTGTCGCGATCTAATCGTAGAGCCGACAGCTGGCTAGCCAGATCGGCAGAATCACGTTCCAGGGTATCGATAACGACCCGACGGTCAAATAACGCGGCATTAAGCGCCCGATTGGTATCATATAGGGAAACCAACTCGGGAATTGCGCTTCGGAGTTCCAACCGTAATCGGCTAGCTTCCATGGACCCCAACGTGAGTGGACCAGATCCCTCCACTAGACGAGCTAGCTGTTCCAAGTAACTGACAGGGCGATCTGAAGAAGGCCGAGCGGGAAGACTCCAAGGCGGACGATACGAAGTCAGGGTCGTCGTTGGACAGATGAGACTGGTCGTGATCGTGGCCGAGGTCGTGATCGGGGTGGTCGCTGGATCAGCCGAACTTGAACTGGGAGGTGAGTCAGTGATCGAAAGGGCAGCCGAAGATGCCGGAGAAGGAAGGGAAGATCGTCTCGAGTCAGCCATGGTAGTCGCCAAAAAGGAAATTTGGAAATGAATGAGTCGAATTGCAGTCGTTGCGCTGCCGCAGTTAGGCTCAGGGGCGGCTGTGGTAAAGCGATCTGGAAAAATGTTGAGAATGAGGTGGACCACGCATGGCCGTTGATTGGTGACGATGGAACACCCATCAACGTGAGACAGTTGATGGGTGGGAAAGGCTGATCGAGCATACGACCAAAAGGTAGTGGACAACGGGTGCTCGTGATATGAAGGAATGAGCCAAGCACAGTTACTACGCCCGGTCCCAGATACTAACGGAACAGCGAAGATCACGATCGCGATCGGGATAACGTTTATTAAGTGGAGTTCACGTGGATGTATGACAAGATCGGCAGAGACAAGTTAAGATACCGCAGCAATGGTGACGTGGCACATCAGAGACAGTTATCGGGCCGAACTATGAACAGTGCAGATGTTGAAGGTGAATTTGATACGAAGTTCCGGCCCGATCGGCCAAGCCAACCGATTATGCCCCAAAATACGAAGATCAGATGTGGAATGGAATGGGGCATGTGGAATGGCGAGTCGTGCGAGTGATGTCAAGTCAAGGCAAGTGATGATGACCGATGGATTTGTCCAGGGATGACGTGAGAAGGCCCGATCAGGGCTGATCGGCTGAAATCGATGTGATATGGTTACCCCGACAGGGGATGGAGGTCAGGAGTATGGCTGAGCGGGCGAACAAAGTCGTTGTGATGGTGACCCAGAGAGGTTCCGAAGTGATCTAGGGCTGATCGCCCTGATCACTGCCCGATCACTTGGCTGATCGCTAGGCCGATCATGATCGGGGCTGATCAGCTTCAAACCGGCATCCAGACGCAAAGGCAGGTGAAGTCCTCAGTTAAGTCGGGCTGGATATGAAGTGAACAAGTGTCCGAAGGGCAGATCTCAAGCGTTTACCAAGTTGTTTATCGAAGATCGGGATGGTTGAAGATCGTTATAGAAGTCCGGTCGTGATCAGGGCAGAAGTGGTACAGATCAGCTTGAAGGTGCTGCTAGGATGGGCAAGGTGGTGCTATGCAACCGTGCGACGAAGTGAACAGGGTCGAAGTATAAATCAGGCATGAGTTGGTGTATGGTACACTAGGTATAGGACATTGCATATATAATAACAGGTTTTGATTTCCCCCCTAAGCAAAGAGTCGCTCCGCCACGTGTCGCGGTCATTGGGAGCACAGGGTTAACTAGTCCCCTCTTGCTCAACTTAATTCCCGGTGAAGACGCGCTTAGACGCATTTTGGCAGACACCGGCGGGTTTGTTTAGGTGATCAAGCCTCACCGCCCACGCGCACGTGTTTGGAACACGTTATTAATATTGGAAAATGTTTTGTGGAGATAACGTTTGTGGATTACTGTGGAAGATCGTGGTTTGATCGCTTTTCTTGGTTTCTCGTTGTCTCTCGTTTTTATTGGCTGGCCTGATCGGACGAACTTCCCGATTCAATGCCTATGGATACTGATCAAATATCGACACCCCAAACCGTCTCCGATGAAGCTTTCCACCGAGGGACAGCCCCCGTCTCGAGGAAGGTCATCCCCTCCGACCTGATCAAGATCACGTTTTCGTCACGAGTCCACTAAGTGAGTGTAACCACCCCCATCAACGGTACACAAGTGAGATGAAGATAAACATCGACCTGCGCGCATGAAGACCGGCCAGATGACCGGGAGGATCCGATCAGTCACCATAATGGTGATTCATCTGATTCTGATGCTGATCGGGATCAACGGAGTACCCCCTCCGATAGTTGGTCGTCCGGGCCAGTGGGTATCCGGATTCCGCCCAAGACTTCGGTCATGGATTTGGAAATCGGCTCCACCACAGTGGCGAGAAAAACTGGCAGCGATCGTTACGTTAGGAGTGAAAGACCCAGATCCCTACACGAAAAAAATTGCTGCAGTGTCAGAAACTTCTCTTCTTACGAAAAGATTTAGGTCCAGCCAACCTCTTAAAACGGTTGGAGATGAATGGAAGACCTCTTGCTGGGCTGAATTTGCTTGGGATGGTCATCAAATACATTGACTAGTATGCCGTGAAAAATCCGACAAAGACATTTTCCTTTTCGGAGTGCCTTATTCAACGCTACAATAGCATTGTGATGAAGAACGTGCTGACTGCTGTAGGGGCAGACGAACCGAAGATCGAGAAGGCGTTGCACAACGACTGGCTTCGATACTGGCATTCAAAGAAAGAAGCAGGCGATTACGCTTTCTTTGCGGTCAACATCGAGGCCAACGCATATGAAGTGTTTGCATGTCGACAATGACAACGCTGAAACGGTACGTTGCGTTACGCAAGGCCGATGGACTGGAACCCAATGTGGTCCTCTTGTGCGATGGGACACGTAGTTCTTTTATTGATATATTGAAAAGAATGCAATGAATGGTAGACAGTTAGCCTTGTGCGACACCAGAAAGCCATTTCTGATACAGTTGTTCCAAATAATTTCTACGGTCTTTTCTTGATACGTTGTCTGTGCCAGAGTCGTTGAGCACCAATGGATTGGGATATTGCATGGAGAACCCAAACGCGATCTCAGTGTCTTTGGTATAAAAAGTGGAGTTGTCTTCAGCGACAAGGCGTGACTAAATGCTGTAAGAGCTGCCAAATCGATCAAAGTAACATACCAAAGACGGTTGTTTTGTACTCTTGCAGGAACGTAATCATATTTTGGAAAAGGTCTCATCGTATGCCTCGAGACCGACGACAACCTTGGCAGCCATATCGAGACCGGTAAAATCTCCCGTGGATGACGTTCAAAGTAGCCTTTACCAAGCACTAGTCTCACAGCTTGTGAAAGCGTTTTTTGTTGTTGGTTTTTGCCTTTGATCACCTCGTTCGTCACAAAGCTCGTTGATCCACTCAACGAAGTTTCAATTCCGGTGCATGATATTTCCAAGTATCAACGACAAAAAACTGGCCCAAAAAGTAGACTTGAACATTAAAAATGTACGACCAACTTTACTGCGAGTCGTGGCGACTCCGAATAAAGTTGGTCGTACATTTCATCGTGATGAGGTTGGTCAAGGACGAGAGAAGGAGCGTGCATTGAATGCAACAACGTGGATGCCACTCTCAATGTCGGCCAAGTATTGGTCTTGTGTATTGGCTTGGCCTGAGCAATCAATAACGATCGGTATGGCTCAATCCTGCAACTGGTCAAGCTGTTGTCGAGACAACAGATTGATGATCTGAAAATATGGGGGACATTTTTTCTCATAACTTGATCGGTACTTTTAGCATATTCAGAATGGTCGGAGTTAGATACTCAAATACTGCGGAGCGAATTATCAACAAACTTACCTGTAAAAAGTACAAGTAACTTGAGTGATATAATACATATATTCTCCATTTTGGTATCATCACTCGTCGGTAACTCAGATTCAGACTCAGCCGATTCAATGACCCAATAAGGGTCAAACTATCGATGGGTGCGGAAATGGGCGCGGGTTAAATTTTCCGTGGGTGAGGGTTAGAGTTTCCCACAGAAACCATCAATTTAATACGCTGACCACCACTTTCTGACTTTTCTGCCAAGTACATGGCTACTTTCGTGACGTCGTGATTTTGCTTGAGTGAAACGTATGCCTCAAAACCTGTTTCGTCTTCGAGCGTCTCGTCGCCACCGAGCACATACTCGCCTCCGACTTAAAGACGCGACATAAGTTAGATGGCACTGACGGCTGCGAGGCTCGTGTGCTCCAAACACGACAGCTTGTGCGACTCATTGCATATGAGAGAGACTATCGAGGGTTACTCGATCAAGTGGACGCAAGAACGTGCGGCGGCTTCCAAAAGATGACTCAAATCCAAAAACTTCGTCAAATAGTGACTCAAATGGTTTTGAATGGTTTTAAATATTTTACATGTTGTTTGAACATTTTTACTTATGGTAACATAATAACTAAGTTACGGTTACTGTGCTTTTATCAGTTCTAAATTTGCGATATAGGCCCCTAATCGTGTTACGATAGGGTTCAGGACTACTGTGGTAAAGATGTTGAGAATAAAGTGGACCACACATGGCCGTTGATTGGTGACGATGGAACACCCATCAACACAAGACGGTTGATGGGTGGGAAGGGCCGCTCGCATTTACGATGAAAAGGTGGCGCACAACGGGTATTCACGATGTGAAGGAATCAGCCAAGTAATGTCATTATGCCCAGTCCCAAACACTAATGGAACGGTGGAGATCACGATCACAATTACTAAGTAGAGTTCCCATGGATGTACAACGAGTTGTAAATACAGCAACTGATGACATGGCGTGTCAGGGACGGCCATTTAGCCGACTTATGAACACTGTACTTGTTGAAGTTGATTATGACACGAAGTTTCGGCCCGATCGGCCGAGCCAACTGATTATGTCCAAGATATGAAGATCAGAGATGGAATCAAATGGGGCATGTGGAATGGCGAGTTGTGGGAGTGATGATGACCGATCGATTTGTCCGAGGATGACGTGACAAGGCCCGATTAGGACCGATCAGCCGAGATCGGTGTGATATGATTGCCCCGACAGGGTATGAAGGTCGGAAATATGGCTGATCAGATGAGTAAAGTCGTTGTGATGGTGACCCTGAGAGTTCCCGGAATGATCAATGGCTGATCGCCCTGATCACTGCCAGATCACTCGGCTGATCGCTATACCGATCGTGATCGGGGCTGATCAGCCTCAACCGGCGTCCAGACGCGAAGACATGTGAAGTTCTCAGTTAAGTCGGGCTGGATATGAAGTGAACAAGTGTCAGAAGGGCAGATCTCAAGTGGGTTCCAAGTCGTTTAGCGAAGATCGGGACGGGTAGAAGATCTTTATAGGAGTCGGGTCGTGATCAGGCAGAAGTGGTACAGATCAGCTTGAAGGTGCAGCCAGGATGGGCAAGGTGGTGCTATGCAACCGTGCGACGAAGTGAACAGGTTCGAAGTATAGATCAGGCATGAGTTGGTGTATGGATACACTAGGTATAGGACATTGCATATATAATAACAGGTTTTGATTTTCCCCCTAAGCAAAGAGTCGCTCCGCCACGTGTTGCGGTCAGTGGGATAACAGGGTTGACTAGTCCCCTCTTGCTCAACTAATTCCCGGTTAAGACGCGCTTAGTGGCTTACCGGAAGACACCGGCGGGTTTGTTTAGGTGATCAAGCCTCACCGCCCACGCGCACGTGTTTGGAACACGTTATTAATATTGGAAAATGTTTTGTGGAGATAACGTTTGTGGATTACTGTGGAAGATCGTGGTTTGATCGCGTTTTCTTGGTTTCTTATTATCTCTCTCTCATTGGCTG
>MIQA02021903.1:0-15610 GCA_001887855.2 Sclerospora graminicola | reverse complement strand
GAAAGGGTACAACTTTAATGCAATAGCTATCCTGGCTTTACTATTTACTGCCAAGATATTTGAGCCATCACTGAAGGTATTGCAGCGGTTACTGAGTCTACAAAATATCAGAAACATACGGATGAACAGACGGATGGAGTGAGGTGTGAACATAAAATTTCACCTTTATTACTTTTCATACCGAAAGGGGGGGAGGGGTTGTATTTTTCAATTCCTGTAGTCATTAAAAGTTCAACGTCTCAAAGTGACCACCCAATGGTTAATTGCGGCACCGGATTCGTATAAGGCAGCAAGACTAGATCTGAATGAATTGACGCAGGCAGGAAGGATTGACAGCCCCCATCTTATCACCAATAAAAGGTTATCGAGTTTTTAAGGTAGCCAGCGGTGCGGACTGGGAGAAGTACGGAGAGAAATAAAGGAATGGTTGGGCCCAAATATAATCAATCTCAGGCACTGGAACAACATTTTACCTCAAATATTGCGGAAGGGTCTCGAAAATCGATGGTCCTAGAAGCCAGTCTACCATGTCTGCGAGAGTGCGTTTGAGGTCGATATTGATTAACAGACTTCAGAATGTCATGTTTAACTCCCCGATATTATGGCATTTTGGGGAAAGTATAGCTGGGCATCAAACCTTGGATCAGGAAAATGCGAGCCTAAGGAATTGGCCACGTCGGATTATGAAACGCCGCGTCATGTATATACGGGATCTTCGGATACAGAGATAACTTTTCTACTTATGCATGTCAGGTATTAAGTATGTGTGGAGACTCCCATACGAAAGCGAAAATCGGAAGATGGATTAGTGCGATTGCGGTGGCTTCACCGCGAGTGGAAGTTGGGCAATTTATTGGGGAACCACCTTGTATAACATTAAGCAGGGGGCCTGAAAAATTGTATGGTTTTCAGTGGGTTGTCGACGAGCCGGGTGCATTGCGTGAAACACGAATGAATGAGCCGGAGTGGGTGCAGGGTCAACAGCAATTGGATGGAATCTATTGGAAAATAATATCGAACAATTGTTCATGGACAAGTAGTTTTTAACGCTCACCCTGTTCTCCATCTTATAGGATGGCCTCTGGACGAAACTACGCCCGGGCGGAAGATCAGTTACACACTCCCGAAAACGTACAGGAAGCTATATCACCGAGGCATCGCTCCCAATTATCCCCGCTGATGATATATGGAAAGCACGTTGTATTGAGAACCACTGGTGAGAAGTAATACAAAATATTGAGCCAAAACAGGTATGGAATCATGATAACTTACTGACTGACTATCATGTTTGGGTATTGTATCGTGTGGTTACTAAGCAATTAAATACGTTTTTCATTAGACATGCAACCAATCGACACTGCATGTTAGATGGCAGATGTACGAGTACCAAACAGGTATATATCATATCCTGTGGGAATGTCGTCGAGCTCAAGCCTTCTGGAAGTGGTAATTACAACATTGGCTGGGTACAGATATACAGGATTTTGAATTGTATCAATACGCGGTGATTGCTAAGGTACACCTTCCACTGGGCTCTGCAATTACGGAGGTGATGATGAAGAGACATGGGCGGTTCGATTCCAATTTCGTTCCTCAATTCGACCGAATCCGGAAAGGAATATGTGGTATAGCCATAACATGGCTTTGGCAATTGAGGAACCAAGTTGTGTTTAACGGAGTGGTGAGAAATGAGCATGAGATCTGGAATCTTATGAAAACAGTGTCGAGCTAAAATCGACACAGTGACGGAATATGAACGAAGAAGTGCGTGTAGAGGATCCCAAATGCAGATCAGTATCAAGTGCTTATATGACCAATTGCCAGCACCAAATTCAACCTTTACCAGTAATCCGCATTCAAGGACGGATGTGTCGAGGAGTCGAATCCACACCATGATCTTAGAGCCTAAATTGCACACTAGATTTAATATGTACATAGTAGCTAATAGTTAAGACTAATCAAACTACATTTTACTACTAATATTGCTATTAGGAGTACCATTAGCGTTTAAACAACGGGTAAAGCATGTCGTATTAGTCCTGGAAGTCATAGTTCCAAGTTTATTCGGTTATTTTTGGTAACAAGAAGAACGGGCAAGAATATTTACAGTGTTTGAAACCAATTTGGCGGTGCATAATCGCATGAGGAAGAAAGAAGATTAAATGCATTAAGTTGGGGGCCGGTAGAGCCACACACACACCATTTGGGAGAACCACAAACACCGCCTGTTTTTAGCCACATAGAAATGAATTAGTTTTCAACATCAGTAGGAGAAATCGAATGGATCGCAACATGACCCAAGGGGCGTTAAGTGGAAAACTTAATAAGGGAAAAGTTTACCTCGGTTAGAGACTCCTAACCGAAGGGCCAATCAAGTTAGACACCGACCTTTGAAAACAAATCTAATATGGGTGAATAAAAACAGTGTCATGTCATCATTGTCTGTGAGTTTTTTTGGGTGATAGTGCCTGTATAATTTTATAACCGAGGATCTGTTGGCCCAGCCGACCTCTTCGAGGTCAGTTGAGCCAACCAAGTTGGCAAGCACCATCTGACCAATCAGATGCCCTCATTTTCAACCGAGCTGTTCCAGAAGCGAGGTGAACTTTACCCTAGAGCCAAACAGCAGATCTAATTTGATCTAGGAAGGGCAAACCCAAGAAGAACAAATACCGGTGGGTTAATGTCGACGTGTGTTTCAATGGCACTGACGCTTTCATATAATTTTTATCATAGTTCAACGTACAAAGTGTTTCAAACTGTAATACAAGTTTGTTTATGTATGTACTTCTCCAGTCCGCTTATCGCTTATCTCATTATTGAAATAGGTCCCAATAACAAATCACTTGCTCCACTTTCCTTTGTACGTCTATGTCAAGTTATGAAAGTGGTCGAGCTTGTCTTTCGATACGATTACACTAGGTCCCGTATTGGAGGTAATGCGTTTTGGAAGTAGCCAGTATGCTCCTCCACGATTTGTGTGTGGCACGTTAAACCATCAAAGCATCAGACCCTCAAGACACAGAAAAATACTTGAGGACGATACTAAAGGTATCGGATACTGTATACCTTTCCAAGGATTGGCTAGCGATCGTGACACAACACGTGAAAGCATTGAGACCCTTAATCCAGAATGAGCAGTTTCAGCATATGCTAGCTGGAAAATCTCAAGACATTGAAGAAAATCACAAAAGCACAAAACTGAACGTTACGATACAAGCGTCGATACGACTATAAACAGTGAGGAAGAAATACAGACTCCAATGGATTCCAGCACTCGAATGATTACTCGTGCACAGTCAAAAGCGCAAGTCAACTCAATAATCGTTCAGGATCCAATAAGCTATAAAGAAGCAATGAAGAGTGAGCAAGCAAGTGGAATAGGGCCATGAAAGAAAAAATCGAAGCATCGAAACCACAAACGTGGAAAGTGGTAAAACGCACACTCTAAGCCGGTATTCAAGACGAAGATGGGCCGCATTTGGGATATCGAGCGCGTTTAGTTGCCTCTGGAAATGAGCAGGTGATGGAGTGGATTTTTTCGGCCATCATAGATGTGTGGTGAAGCGATCGGAAAATATTGGGACTGAAGTGGACCACACATGGCCGTTGATTGGTGACGATAGAACACCCATCAACATATGACGGTTGATGGGTGGGAAAAGGTTGATCACGATTAAGAAGAAAAGGTGACGGCCAACGGATATTCACGGCGTGGAGAAATCAGCCAAGTATGGTCGTTAAGCCCAGTCCCAGGCACTGGCGGAATGATGGAGATCACGATCGGTATTACAGTCACTAAGTGGAGTTCACGTGGATGAAATAAGAAAGAGTGACTGGTGACATGACGTATCAAGGGCAGGTGACCAGCCGATCTCTGAATGGTATAGTGGTTGAAGCTGACTATGATACGAAGTTACGGCCTGATCAGCCTGTCATGCCCGAGCAATGAGATCAGATGAGGAATGAAGATCAGGCATGTGGAGTGACAGGTTGTGTGAGTGATGAGAGCCTTTGGTTGGTCCGAAGGTGACGTGGCAAGGCCTGATCAGGCCTGATCAGTCGAGATCGGTGTTCGTGAGTGATGATAACTTATGGTTTGTCCGAAGATGACGTGGCAAGGCCTGATCAGGCCTGATCGGGCCTGATTAGCCGAGATCGGTGTTGTATGGTTGTCCTGACGGGGTATAAAGATCGGAAGCGTGGTTTGGAAGATGAATTGAGTTGTGATGATGATGACCCAGAGCGTTCCCGAGGTGATCAAGGGCTGATCAGCCTGATCACCACCTGATCACTTGGTCGATCACTATGGCGATCGTGATCAGGGCTGATCAGCCTCTGATCAGCGTTGATATGCAAGGGCAAGTAAGTTCTCGGTTTGGTCGGACTATATACGAAGTGAACAAGTGCTGAAGAGCAGGTCTCAAGTGTTTTCAGGTCGTTTGTTGAAGATCAGGATGGGTTGAAGATCTTTTGAAGAGTCGGGTCGTGATCAGGGCAGAAGCGGTACAGATCAGCTTGAAGGTGCAGCCAGGATGGGCAAGAGGGTGTTACGCAACCGTGCGACGAAGTAAATAGGTTCGAAGTAAAGGTCAGGCATGAGTTGAGGTATGGTACACAGGTATAGGACATTGCATATATAATAACAGGTTTAGATTTTCCCCCTAAAGCAAAGAGTCGCTCCGCCACGTGTGCGGTCATTGGGAGCACAGGGTTGATTAGTCCCCTCTTGCTCATCTATTTCCCGGTTAAGACGCGCTAAGACGCATTTTGGCTTACCGGAAGACCCCCGACGGGTTTGTTTTAGGTGATCGAACCTCACCCGCAACGCGCACGTGTTTGGAACACGTTAATAATATTGGTAAAGGTTTTGTGGAGATAACGTTTGTGGATTACTGTGGAAGATCGTGGATTGATCGCATTTTCTTGGTTTCGTTATATCTCTCTCTCATTGGCTGGCCTGATCAGACGAACTTTCCTGATCAGTGCCTAGATACTGAATAAGTGTCGACCCCAACCCGTTCTCCGGTGAAGATTTCCACCCGAGGACACCCCCCGTCTCGAGAAGGTCAAACCCTCCGACCTGATCAAGATCATCCTTTTCGTCACCGAGTCCACCTAAGTGAGTGTAATCAGCCCCGATCGACGGGTACACAAGGTGAGATGAAGTTAAACATAGATCCTGACGAGCATGAAGACCGGCCAGATGACCGGGAGGATCAGATCAGTCACCACAGTGGTGATTCATCTGATTCCGATGCTGATCAGGATCGACGGAGTACCCCCTCCGATAGTTGGTCGTCCGGGCCAGTGGGTATCCGGATTCCACCCACGACTTCGGTCATGGATTTGGAAATCGGCTCCACCACAATGGTGCGCGTGCCCGGATCACTTGGTGACTCAGGATATCACCGTGATTCCTTTGATGATGAAAAAGATGTGAAAATCAAAGTGGAGGAAACTTTTTCGGGTGTATTGGAGGAAGGCGTATCGCCTCCGATGCTGTCCATTTCTAAAGGAAGCGATGATCGACCTGGTTTGGTGGAGTGCCAGGTCGAGATTAAAGATGAAATAACTCCCCACATGGCCCCGATCGGGGCCGATCTGGGTTATAGTAAAGTTAACTATAACCCAGGAAAGGATCGAGGTGTTAACCTTGATCCTATGCATAAGAAGAAAATGGAAAAAGACAGAAAAAACATGGGGGCGGATCATTGCGATCCACCTAAAAAATATGTGAAACCTAAACCGAAGATCTTCGAGGAAGACGAAGAGAAGATCGAACCAGCCGAGAAGACCACTGTCCAAGATGTGGAACGACTGTTCTATCTTCGAGAGTTTCGCAAGTTCCTGGTTACCAACCCAGTGATGAAGATCATTAAGCCTAAGATCATCGGGAAGCTGGAAGGTCGAGCGACCCGGCCGGTGATCACAGGCAGTCAACTTGATCTGATCAGGAACCTCTTGGCGCAGATCGACGAGGTTGGCTTCACTACTGGTGCCTTCGACGCGAATATGCTATTCGATCTGGATCAAGAGACGATCAGAGAATCTATGATCACCCTGTATGATCATCTTGCCTCGTTACTAGGGGCGAACCCAGTGGTTCAGTCGCCGATCGCGGATCCTTCGCACCGATCACAGTTGGTTGAGTATCCTATGGATATCGAGTCGATCTATCAATCGTCATCACAATCTGGAGCGGCATCCACCGACTCCTCGGTTGGGATCACACGTATGACGTTGGGCCCGAAAGGGATCCAGCAGACCGACCCCAAGATCGAGTCGCAGAATAGGAAGAGAAAGCCGGAACCTGGTAGAGTCGGATCGGACGATAGTTTCGAGGATGCTCAGGAAGTGCCACAGGCCAATCCGACCTCCAACACTGGTCATACCAACATGCCGGAGGTCCCAGAGCAATTAAAAGCCATGTTCGCGACAATGATGAACCGATTTGCGGGTGAACAATATGGATTGCCTCAGTACACACCTGGACAAGGACAACCATGGCGATCGGCACCGAATATGAATCAGTCTGCTGAGAAATCGGTCAAGAGACCCGTGGACGTGGAGATGGAATCAGTCCGATCAGCCGGAATTGTTCGTTCGATATGCCAGGCCGATCACCAGGACCGATTTCACCGATCACCCCCACGGAGTGATGTGGACATGGAGTCAGAGGGCGAGATCAGTCAACATTTCGACCCAGATGATCTGGACATTGAGATGCCTCGTAGAGCGAATATGGCCTCCGCGCAGGCATTTGACAGTGAATCAGGAACGATCACCCGAGTACGAATGTCTGCGATCTCGGAATTGAAAGATTTCACTGGCAAAGATATGGATGACGATCAGGCCAGAGGTTGGTTAAGCCGGACTAAGTCAGCTTTTCTGAGGGACAAGACACCGGAAGCTGAAAGATGCCTGATCTTCGCTGATCTAATGAAAGGTCCGGCCAAGAACTGGCTTAAACAGCTAAGTCGAGAAGTGCGTCTGAAGTGGCCTCGTTTGTGTGAAGAGTTTGAAGAACAATATTGCAATTCGGGGGTGTCTGTCGCTAGACAGTACTACCACATGAAGAAAAGATCCGACGAGACGCCGATCGAGTACTTACATCGGTTGAATGTTGCTGGTCTACGCGCGAAAATGCCGATCAAGGACCCACGACACCCGGACATAGCCCGTGAACATGTCGAACACTTCATTGGGACTCTGGACAATCGCGATCTGGCTGATCAGCTAACCCTTCTCCGTATAAAGGACTCAGAACAACTGGAACTGACTCTAAGGACGCTGCAGCGGGCCAAGAGTCGACAACCCAAGGTCGAGGTAGGATCGAACCGTTACCGGTCCAAGCCACACCCTGATCAGGGCAAGATACCGGCAGCCCGACCAGCCAGAGCGATTCGAATGATCGCGAAGGAGTCAGACAGTTCAAGTTCTGAAGAAGAAAGTGGCCAGTCGAGTCTGAGTTCGGACGAGGAACAGTACCGTCATGTATTTACGACGGAACCAATGTATCGCCCGAAATCATCGACTAATGGTATGGACGGACGGAAACCTGGTGGTATTCAACCTGATCAGGACCGATCTCGTAAGAAATGTGTGCATTGTGGGTCGACCAAACATGGAGATCGTGATTGTTGGAAAAGAATTACGTGTGGAAAATGTGATCGTAAAGGTCACCCTTCTGATCATTGTTTTTTCGTGTGCAAGACCTGTGGGAAGCTTCATGACGCCGGCGCCTGCCCTATCGAAGAATTCTTTAATCTGATGCGCAAGTGGTATGTGCCGACTAAACATGCTGGTATGCTCCCACCAGATGTTGAGAAGATGTTAAACTAGATCGCTCGCCAGGTTGGAATCTGGTTCGAGCCGAGCGATCTATGTTCTGCATTTATGCATATGTCGGTAGCGGAGATAAGTTTGAGGAAAAGAAGATAACCGACAATACATGTTCTAATTCAAATTGCATCGATCGGTGTCCGATCTACAGTCTCAGAGTGGATGAATATTCCCGATCGGATGTGATCATGGAGTTGGATCTACTGCCCGGTGAATCCCGAGGATACTGGAAGTATCACTCTCCCGACAAGTGGTTTAAACAGGCTAAAGCTAATGGAAAGATCAACAATGAAAAAACCACTATTTTATTTGACTCTGGGGCGGAAGTCTCGATCATCGACTCCGCCTTTGCTCGTAAGGTGGGATGTCGTATAGACAGTACCCAGAGGCAAGAATGTGTTGGGATCGGCGAGAGTTCATATATGACGGAAGGACGATCACGTGTTAAGATCACCCTGGCAGGATCCCTGGTCTACTATTTTAATGCTTGGGTTGGCCGGTTAGCCGGTCAAGACGCGATATTGGGGATGGATTTTATGGTACCAGCCGGTATACGACTTGACCTGTCTCATGGAACCCTGACTCTGCCGGATGAAGTACAGATTCAGTTATCTGGCCGACGACCTTTGTATGGTACTCATGTACGGATGTTAAAAATGGGTCAGTACGAGAACATTGGGGTGTCCCGATCAGTCGATGTCATGATTCGGTCGAGTGATCGGCAACAGAAATTGTGGCTGACCCGTGGCGAACGTTGGGTACCAACGTTCGTTAAAGGTATCGGCCGATCAAGCTACATCAGAGTCACAAATATATCCGATCAGCCGCTGATCATCCATGAAGACATGATCTTAGGGATGTGGTTACCTGAAGGGAAAGTACCCCGACAGATCGGATATGTTTCAGTGGGATCACGAAGATACATTGAATGGCAGAATCTGGCTTATCAAGCCACTACGGACATGATCAGTGACGAAGATTTAGTGGATGAAGATACCTCACCTATGGTCGAGAAGCTGGAGTATTCTACGCCGACCAAGTTGCTGATCAGGAGGCCACCGATCGAAGCGACAGGGGAAGGCCGGGTCAAAGAAGGTCCACAGATATTGAGTATAATTAGGCCCGGCTCACCGAAAACAACGGACCCAGATAGCGGAAAGGACCGTGAGGAGTTCAAGCACGATCATGAGGAAGAAAAGGAGGATGAACCAGCCGAATTCATTACAGGGGTGGGTGAATCCGAAGTAAACCATCAGTCGAGTGACGTACAAGGGGCGATTCAAGATGAAGCCTATCAGAAAAAAGTAGATCAGGTGGACGAGCAAGTGTGTATACACGAAGGTGGCGATCAGTATATTGAAGGTATCGAGAAGCAGATGGCCGTGTTACCGGATGTATCGCCAAATATGCCAGAAGTCACCATGGAAGATTTACAGGTCGGTGATCCCGAAGTGAACACGCCCGAGCAGATCGATCAGCTAAAGAAGATCATCTGGAAGAGGCGTCACTTACTGATGGGGAAAGGTAACGCCCTACCCCCAGCCGCATTCGGAGCTGTCTGTGATATAGACGTGGGAAATGCGAGGCCGATCGCTCAGCGTTGTCGTAAAGTTGCACCTCAATACCGGGAGAAGTTGTCCGATTTGATCAAAGGTTTGCTGAGTACAAAGATCATCCAACCATCAACATCGCAGTGGGCATCACCGATCGTAATCGTGATTAAGAAGAATGGGGTTGATATTCGATTGTGTATCGACTATAGAATGGTGAATCGCCTCACGATGTTGATGGTCTATCCGATGCCCCTGATCAATGATTTATTAGAAGATCTGGATAAAGTTTTATGGTTTTGTTCGCTGGATATGGCTAGTGGTTTCTGGGTGGTTTCGATGACTGATCTCGCTCGCGAGATCTCGGCTTTCGTTACACCTTTTGGGCTTTTTGAATGGAATCGGATGCCGTTTGGATTAAAGAATGCCCCACAGATCTACCAGAGGCTGATCGACAATGCCCTCTACGGGTATTTCCAGATCAGTGCTGATCGGGAGGCCACTGATTTACATGATGTGTTTACGGAAGGTGAGCCAGACTAAGATCAGGGCCGATCAGTATTGGGAAGGCGATCATACATAGATGATATCTTAGACTGGATCACCTACTGATCGAACTATGCCAGGGTCAGAAGACCACATGAATCGAGCTATGGTAGCCTTCAGTATGTTAAAGGCGAAGATGATCTCGACGCCGATACTGAAACACTTCGATCCGGAGAAGATTCCCGTGGTGATTTTATATGCCAGTAAATGGGCAATATCGGCCGCACTGGTCCAAGATCACGATGGAGTTTATTGCCCGGTGACGTTCACAAGCCGAACATTAAAACCGAATGAAGTTAACTATGACATTGTGGATAAGGAAGTGCTAGCGTTATTACGTGTGTTGGATGTTTGCTACTCTATGCTGGTAACTAGATCGATTAAGGTATTGTCCAAGCGATCTAGTCTGGCGTGGTTACTATCCGCGAGTGGTTTAGACGGAAGACTGGGGCGATGGGCAGCGGTGTTATCTCAGTGGACTTTGGAGATTATTAAGTGCACCAAGGGCGAAGAAGAAATTCTTGGGACGCTGGCAGCCAGCATCACGCCCCGATCAGAAGTCGATGAAGCTCTGATCGAGGTCGCTCCTCGGAAGCAACCCCGTGAATCGATCACTATACCCCCACCGATCGTCGGCTCAGAAGAAGATCTGATCGTTGTAAGCTTCGACGGATCAGCGAGTGTGAAGAAAGGTGTAGGGGCGTATAGCGCGCTGTTATGGAAACTGCCAGAGTGGACTGTTATATCGGCCGGTTCAGATTATACTCCAGGTATCACGGTCAATGAGGCTGAATATCGTGGTCTGTTGCTAGGTTTGGATCTCTTGCAAGAGCAAAAGATCGGAAGAGTAATTATATGCGGAGATTCAAACCTGGTGATTCGGCAGATCACTGGAGAGATCGACTGTAAAGCGCCGCGTCTGAAACTACTGAATGATCGCGTTATGAAAGCTTTACGCAGATGGCCAAGACATGATCTTTTGCATGTGAAACGTGATTGGAATCGGAGTGCAGATCACTTAGCAACTATGGCTATGCGTGATCAGGCTGGATCGATAGTTACTGATCAAGCGCTGTTGGAAGAACTGGTGGAGATCAATAGGCTGCCTGAGCTGATCTGTGTGGAAAATGAAAAGGAAGCAGCCCAGATCTTGATTACGACGAGATCACGAACCAGATCGCCACCCAACAGATCACCCTCTCGCGAAAGCCTGACAGAGGAAATAGTACAAGAGATGCGGATCGAAAGAATTCTCAAGGCTCAAGACGAGGAAAAATGGATCGGTGACTTGAAGGCGTTTCTAAAGGGTGATCTGGAGAAGCTGAGCCAGAGTGAGGCAAAAGATTGTGCCAAGATCGCGTCTAACTACGAGATCGACGAAAATGATCTATTGTTTTACTATGTACAAGCTGATCAGGCCGATGCGGATTTGGACCGATCGGCCAGACTCGTGATCCCGGAGACTTTACAAGCTGATATCTTACACCATTATCATGTTAGTTTGGAGGGTGGCCACCAGGGCGTAGGACGAACGTATCACAGGATCCGTAAGCATTTCCATTGGAGAGGATTATATCGAAGTATACAAAAGTTTGTTGGGACATGTACGGATTGCGAAACTGGAAAAGGTATGCCAAATATCCGGGAGAGATCACCTGGAAATATCCAGGCGACCTACCCTTTCCAAGTGATCGCGATGGATCACATACCGTCCCTCCCAAAATCGTTCAAAGGCAATACCGAGTTGCTGATCTGGACTGATCTGTTCACGGGATTGGTGATCGCGAAGGCGGGATCTACACGAACGGCTCAACAAGTCGCTTGCAGTTACGAAGAATGTGTTTTCCGACGGTTTGAAGCCAGTGAAGTGATCAGACATGATCGTGAACCAGGTTTTATGGCCGAAGTGTTCCGATCTTTTAATCAGATGCTTGGCCAGAAACAGAGCGCGACCATGGCGTACCGTCCACAGGCGAATGGTAAAGCCGAACGGATGGTACAAACGTTGACCAGGGCTATCAAGATGTATGTCGCAGACTCCGCTCAACAAGATTGGGATGAATATGCGGAGAGACTGGTGTTTGCATTAAATTCCTCTTTTGATCGGATCAGGGGAGATACTTCATTCTATCTGGCATATGGGTGGGACCCCCGATCTACCATCGAGTCGGTGATCCCTGTTGGTTGCACACGAGGTCGAGATCGCGAAGCTCGTCGATGGTGTATGGGACTCCAACGTCACTACCAACATGCGCGGGAACAAGTTAACGAACGATTGCGAAGGGCCATTCAAGAAAGAGTTGATCGGAACAATGATCAGGCCGATTCGCACAATATCGAGCCAGGATCAAGAGTTTGGCTTTACTTGGATCGCGTGAAAGAAGGATATGCCAAGAAGTTAGCGCATCTGTGGCATGGACCGTTCCGTGTAGCCGAACTAATCGGTGATCATGCCGCTTGGGTGATTACTGCGGGTACTGATTATGGAATTTTCCCGATTGTTCACTTGTCGAAGTTGAAACTGGTCCGAGAGTACCCTGATCGGCCTAAAACTAGGCTGTCATGTGATGATCAGCCAAGGTTTGATTTTGACGAGGCTCTCTTACCCGAAGATAGTTGGGAAAGAGCGCTGGACCCGAACGAATTCGAAGTGGAGAAGGTTTTGGATACCCGATCAGGCAAGAAGACCCGTTTTGGCCGGACCCACCGTGAATATTTGGTTCGTTGGAAGGGTTATGACGATCCCGAGTGGATAGATGAGCGTGATCTGAACTGTGGAGCGTTATTGAGAGAATTCGAACGTGATCGGGTGAGAAGGAATCGATTTGAAGTGATGCAAACCCACGAAGAGGGTAACCAGGAATCTCAATAGCCTGGGTTGACACATTGTGGCTGATCAGCAAATATGATGATCAGGCAAGTGGAGATCAGGGCGGTTGGACTGGTTTGGAAGAAACGGATGCATATACATATATATATTACTCAAGAATTATACCTGTACGCATGAGAGTGATCGACATACAAGATGGAAGCGATAATGAGACATGAACAAGATTTACGAAAGTGGAACAAGAAGATCATCAAGAAATGTCGTGACATATTAAGTGATTATGGAAAACGAAATAAAAGTTGGTTATCACGACGATCACAGACCATATTTAGTGCGCAGGCGAGAAACCTTGTACCCTGGATGATCCATGGGACTCGATCGGAACTGGTTTCGCCAAGGTTCATGCTGATCAGTCCAAAGCAAGCAATCACGCAGTGTGGCGACCGGAGTTATGTGCCCATAACCGGGATACCAATCCCCGCCGTCAGCCTTGAGTCCTCGCGATCCCGCTCGACGGACAGGTAAATGCAGGACGCCAGGGAACAGGAACACGTCCAGATCACACTCGCCGTGCAGGATTCCGTCGACGATATAATCGCAGATCGTGGCCCAAGCAGCCCCGGCTTTGGTGCGTCGACGCTTGCGAGCATGATAGTAATGCTCGATCCACGCGTCCTTGCGCATCGCCGTCGTGATCGGGAAATGGTGAGTCGCCTCCCATATCGCTTGCACGTGCTCCTGGTAATATAAAGCCAAGCGTCCTTGTAACTCGACAAACCAAGGGCGATCAGGAAACGTCAGCCCGGGCATGGGTGTCAGGAGGACATCCCAGGGTGCTGAATCGATCATAAGTTCGATAGCACCTCTGGTCAGCAACCTTGGTTGCCACTGCTTGTCTTTGGGTGCCGGCGATCTGATCGGAAAGATCCAGCCTGGCGGGCGGGACCACAAGCGAGGGACGCTTTTCTGCCGCACTTCAAGAACCCGAGGCGTCAGATCCCAGACCTGATCAGCACTCCAAGGTTTTCGTGTGGCCATGTGAGCGGAAGTCGGCTTGCCCTGCATGACGACATACAGATCCATGAACGGTTGGTTCGGATTGTAGCTGTAGTCGTTTTCTCCGATCGACGATTGTTGCGCCGGGATGAAAACGCCCGTAAAATTGGGTGGCGGGGCGATCGCTGCCCCAGTGGCCGTCGGAGGAATGTCAGGATCAGCTTGAGCCGGTTGTTCCTCCTCGAGATCATCGTCATCGTCGTCATCTGACTCCAGCAAAGTAACGGCCTGGGCCAGCGAATTCACGCCGGAATAACTTGGTACTTGCGTACGGCGATCAGTGCTGCGTGATCGGGACAGAACAGACAACGTCCTCTCGTCCAAATCAGTTGATTCGTCATCCGAGTCGACCACAAGACGTGATCGCTTGGCGGGAATCATCTTTTGCTTCGACGAGCTGGTCTGCTTACGCTTCCCAGAGCTTGAGGTCGAAGGTGCTGATCTTGGAGTCGCCGGTGAACGAGATTGAAATGACGCAGGAGCTTTTGAAGTACTGATCACGGGCTGATCAGCACTACGAACAGGTAAAGAAGCGACCGAGGACGCGGGCGAAGGCGGGGCAAACTCTGGCGACTGTGGCGGTGTGCCAGATGGAGTAAACGAGCTGATCAACCCAGGAAGCCGCTGCAAGGCCGTCCGAACTGACCCTGAACCAGTGTCTGGTTTGGTCCACCTATCCATGGTCTGCACCGCAAGATTTTTCAGATCAGCGTTATGTTGAAGCCAGGCACGATCATCGAGCTCTAGGGTTTTAAGTTTAACCCGAGCAAGATTAAGTCCGTGCCGGCAGTCTTCAGCCACTTTCCGACTCTCGCACAACCTCTTCTGTATATCGGTACGGCCGATGCGAGAATCAGAAAGTTGTTTGGCCAAGAGCTGGACCTGTTCATCCGAATAGCGAGCCTCGATCTCCCGACGCTCTACATCCTCGGCAGTGCGGATCTTGTCACGCAGCAGCTGATCACGGTTGAGACGGTGATCATCGATGCGTTGCAGATGATCTACCATCTCGACCATCGAATTCTTCATCGCCTCAATACGTTCATCTGGAAATAAACATGGAGAGTCAAAAAACGGATCACAAAAGGAGTGAATGAGATGAACGTACCCTGATCACGGATGGTGATAGCCATCGAGTCGATCAGCGACTGTAAGGAGGCGACGGTGTCGGAAGGCTTGGAAAGTCGCAGAGCAGCGAGGTCAGTCGACAACTGATCGCGCTCCATCGTTACACCCTGAAAGCGATCAGTCAGGTCCCGCAGGTCTTGGTCAAGCCGGTCATGATCTTTGCCAAGCCGGTCATGATCTAGCCGGAGAGCCGACAGCTGGGCAGCCAGATCAGCGGAATCACGTGCTGAGGTATCAGCCGCGATCCGACGATCGGATAACTCAGCCGTAAGTGCCCGGTTGGTATCGTACAGAGAAACCAACTCGGGAATTGCACTTCGGAGTTCCGATCGTAGCCGACAAGCCTCCACGGGCCCCAACGTGAATGGGCCCGATCCATCTATCAGGCGAGTGAGCTGCTCCAAGGAACGGAGAGGGCGATCTGACGATGGTCGAGCAGGAAGACTCCAAGACGGTCGATATGAAGCGAGAGCAGTCGTCGGTCGGATGAGGCTGGTCGTGATCGGCGTAGAGGTCGTGATCGGGGCGATCGCAGGGGTAGCCGAGCTGGAGACGAGGGCGAAGAAGCGATCGGGCGGGCCGCCGAAGAAGACGAAGAGGGAAGAGGAGATCGGCTTGCGTCGGCCATGGTGATCACCAGAGAGGAAGTTCAAAA
>MIQA02021898.1:0-15342 GCA_001887855.2 Sclerospora graminicola | reverse complement strand
CACACCGGCCATGGTCATTCCTAGTGCGACGTACCATTTGGTCAACCATTCGCACTTTTGTAGTCCCGAACCGGGTGCTCTGGCATCGGCGTGGCTTACCCAATATACCTCGGAAGTGTGTGAAAGGTGACACAACGTGGCTTGTTGTGCCGTTATGTATCGTCAAGTTTGTGATCTTTGATCTTTGGTCCGCGATTGTGTATCGGTACAAGACGACGTTGCGAAATGAAGCACGGAAAGAAGTGGATTTGTTTCAGCGGGAAATCAACATTTATTCATCAATGGAGCAGTTGACGCCTTTCTTGCCCCGAAACACAACAATAAACGCTATTGGCAAAACTCATATACTGCCACAAGTAGCCAAGACCATCGCTCGTCGTCCAACTCGTCGTCGTCCAGTCTCGACGGTGTTGATCGCTCTCGACCATTTTCCATCTCGAGATCTCGACATTCCTGTCACGACGATACCGAGACTTTTTTCTAGGACAAAGGGGGTCAAAATATGGCAGCGTTTGAGCCTTTTGACGCCTCAATTGGGTTGTCAGCGTCTGCATTCGATGCATTGGCATCTGACGCACGAAAGAGTCACCACCCTCCCTCCCTCTCTGCAGCACGAGACTATCAGGTCTTTTTTCCCATGAACGCACCGTCCTTTTGGATAAATGTACATCGCGAAAGAATGAGCTAGCGACTCAAAGCTTTCGCCTGTTATTTTTGAATCGCACCGCAAGATCCAAGTTTACGTCTTCCACTTGATGAACTCCAACTCTTACGTTCGCTGTCGCAGGGTTCCACGGGCGAGATTTGGCTCGCACTTCATCGTAACACAAAAGTTGCCATCAAACAACTGGTGCCGGAAAAGCGCTATGTCATTTCGGAAATGGAGCTGTTTCTGGCCGAGATTTACCACCTGGCACTCCTCAAGCATCCTCACATCGTGACGCCAACGGGGGTTGCTTGGAATACGATCGAGCATGTCATCACTGAGAAAGAATATATGAGAGCTGGCGATTTACAGCACGTGCTAGCTCAGCAACGTAGTTCTGGACCGAAATTTTGTTTCTCGGGTGGCACCACATTCGGAAGACGATCGGGTCCCTGTCAGGAGGGCAACCATTGGTTGATGACGCGTCTGCCACGTCTTCTGGTTCTTTTGGGGGGGTCTAGGTGCCAGATTACTTCATTTGTCTCTTACGAATCTATTAACGGGGTCAAAGCAAAAGCTAGCTATCGCTCAAGCTGCTACGAGTGCATTTACTTATCTACACGGACTCACCCCAAAAGTACTTTATCGTAATATAATGCTCGTCTGCAGACGCGGCCATAAGCTCGTTCTTTTTTTTATCTCATACAAAACAAAACACACGATGGTCGACCGATTGCCACGCGGACACAAATTTCCAGGTCCATGGATACGTGTACTACAAGTATACTTTTTTGTTCGGATAACAAAACACAGTCCTATTTGTTTCAGGGTGCCTTGGTATTGTCGATACCTAGAAGAGAAATTTGAGCCGACGATTACTATATTATTTTTTGTCTAATGGTAAACATGTACCTCAAATGAAGACATCAAATGAAGACTGGTACTGTATACGTTGAATGAGTTCACGGGTCACTAAAAGCGTCGATGAAGAGGGCATTTTTCTCTAGTTGTATTGATAATATACGTATACTTCAGTTTAGTACATAGTCCTGCACGATGCTGTCCTCCATGAATTGACTTCAAGAACTTTAGCGTGTTAAGGACCGTCCCGTTTTATTATTACGCTTGATATTCTGTTGAATTCTAGACCATAAATCTTTGAGTGATCCAGTCTGGGTCACTGCGTTGAAAAGGCCACGGACATAGGCATCCTTTACCAGGGAAATCATCCACACCGAAGTGAAGTCCAAATATTTCGCGATATTGGCATCATTTTCTGCTTTACGTCCTTCAGACAAAGGCATATTAATTTCCAGACGTGTGAATGAATAGCCAAGATGACCCAGGAACTGGCCGACACGCAGTTTCCACTCACACCGGCCATGGTCATTCCTAGTGCGACGTATCATTTGGTCAACCATTCGCACTTTTGTAGTCCCGAACCGGGTGCTCTGGCATCGGCGTGGCTTACCCAATATACCTCGGAAGTGTGTGAAAGGTGACACAACATGGCTTGTTGTGCCGTTATGTATCGTCACGATTTTGACTTTGATCTTTAGGGCCGCGACCGTGTATCGGTAGAAAATCGACGTTGCGAAATGAAGCACGGAAAGAAAGGGTTTTGTTTCTGCGGGTAAATCAACATTTATTCGACAATGAAACCGTTGACGCCTTTCTTGTCCGAAACACAACAATAAACGCTATTGGCGAAACTCGTACACTGCTAGAAGTAGCCAGGACCATCGCTCGTCGTCCAACTCGTCGTCGTCCAGTCACGACGGTGTTCACAGCTCTCGATCATTTTCCATCTCGAGATCTCGACATTCCTGTCACGACGATACCGAGACTTTTTTCTAGGACAAAGGGGGTCAAAATATGGCAGCGTTTGAGTACCATTTGTTTACCATTAGACAAAAAATAATATAGTAATCGTCGGATCAAATTTCTCTTATCGAGCACCCTGAATCAAATAGGACTGTGTTTTGTTATCCGAGCAAAAAAGTATACTTGTAGTACACGTATCCATGGACCTGGAAATTTGTGTCCGCGTGGCAATCGGTCGACCATCGTGTGTTTTGTTTTGTATGAGATAAAAAAAAGAACGAGCTTATGGCCGCGTCTGCAGACGAGCATTATATTACGATAAAGTACTTTTGGGGTGAGTCCGTGTAGATAAGTAAATGCACTCGTAGCAGCTTGAGCGATAGCTAGCTTTTGCTTTGACCCCGTTAATAGATTCGTAAGAGACAAATGAAGTAATCTGGCACCTAGACCCCCCCAAAAGAACCAGAAGACGTGGCAGACGCGTCATAAACCAATGGTAGCCCTCCTGACATGGGCCTAATCGTCTTCCGACTGTGCTGCCACCCGAGAAACAAAATGTCGGAACTACGTTGCTGAGCTAGCACGTGCTGTAAATCGCCAACTTCCATATATTCTTTCTCAGTGATGACATGCTCGATCGTATTCCAAGCAACCCCCGCCGGCGTCACGATGTGAGGATGCTTGAGGTGTGCCAGGAGGTAAATCTCGACCAGAAACAGCTCCATTTCCGCAATGACATGGCGCTTTTCCGGCACCAGTTGTTTGATGGCAACTTTTGTGTTGCGATGAAGTGCGAGCCAAACCTCGCCCGTGGTACCCTGCGACAGCGAGCGTAAGAGTTGGAGCTCATCAATTAGAAGACGCAAACTTGGATCTTGCGGTGCGATTCAAAAATAACAGGCGAAAGCTTTGAGTCGCTAGCTCATTCTTTCGCGATGTACATTTATCCAATAGGACGGTGCGTTCATGGGAAAAAAGACCTGATAGTCTCGTGCTGCAGAGAGGGAGGGAGGGTGGTGACTCTTTCGTGCGTCAGATGCCAATGCATCGAATGCAGACGCTGACAACCCAATTGAGGCGTCAAAAGGCTCAAACGCTGCCATATTTTGACCCCCTTTGTCCTTGAAAAAGTCTCGGTATCGTGACAGGAATGTCGAGATCTCGAGATGGAAAATGGTCGAGAGCTATCAACACCGTCGTGACTGGACGACGACGAGTTGGACGACGAGCGATGGTCTTGGCTACTTGTAGCAGTATATGAGTTTTGCCAATAGCGTGTATTGTTGTGTTTCGGGGCAAGAAAGGCGTCAACTGCTCCATTGAGGAATAAATGTTGATTTCCCGCACAAACAAATCCACTTCTTTCCGTGCTTCATTTCGCAACGTCGATTTTCTACCGATACACGGTCGCGGCCCTAAAGATCAAAGGTCAAAATCGTGACGATACATAACGGCACAACAAGCCACGTTGTGTCACCTTTCACACACTTCCGAGGTATATTGGGTAAGCCACGTCGATGCCAGAGCACCCGGTTCGGGACATAAAACTGCGACTGGCTGACCAAATGGTACGTCGCACTAGGAATGGCCATTGTCGGTGTGAAAACTGCGTGTCGGCCAGTTCCTGGGTCATCGTATGTAGAGCAAACATGAGGTTCGAGGTGCCATCGTCATCGACGTAGGCATGACGATGCACTGTCACTTCCGAGAGGGTATCAGCTGTCCAACCGTCTCCCCAGATAGCCGCATGAAGTTGAGTTGGTGCTGACACGTCGTGAGAGGCATCTACTGCACACTGAACCGCCCCGGAAAGATGAAAAGCCTTGCACTTTTTTAACGACCGATGAAAGGTTGTCTAATTAGGTACTTTGCAGTCTTTAAGCTGACACCCAACGCGCTCGAAAGCCTTGGGCGGGACCATCAACTCATCCATCAAGCGACCACAGCGTGTGTACAACTAAACTAACGAGTGCGTACGCGTAAGGACATAGCCAGCAAGCATCCCATAAGGAAGTTCGCTGTAACAGACCAGGCAAGTCACTTCATAGGCGAGGCGGGTGAAATAAGTCGACCTGCATTTATGGATGGTCTTCGAGATGCCGATATTGGATATTCAAACGTCGGGAAATAAATATGCCTTTGTCTGAAGGACGTAAAGCAGAAAATGATGCCAATATCGCGAAATATTCGGACTTCACTTCGATGTGGATGATTCCCCTGGTTAAGGATGCCTATGTCCGTGGTATTTTCGAACGTATTGATCCAGACTGCATCACCCAATATCTTAATGAAGTCTTTGCAAGCGGGGATGAAGAGAACACGGGACTGTTCACGGTCCAAGAGCTTGCTCGTCTCCTTCATGCTGAAGATCGTACCTTTGACGGCTGAGCCATTGCTGGCTTCGCGAGTAACGAAGGATAACAAACCAGAATTCGAAAGTGGTGCAAAAAACTACCCCCTCATTGTCGTACTGCCGAATAGGCTGGAAGTACAATCATTGGGGCCACAGACTTCTATTCAACAAGTCTTATACTTGATCTACTTCGTCTATCGAAGGATCAAGCTCGCACGGTTTATGCGAGTACTATGTTTCCTGGAGTTATCTAGACTTTTCGACGCACGAACGTACCGATGGCAGTCTCCGCGACTACTGTACATCAAAGATAGCTGTTTATCTTTGAGCTACAGCGACGATAATTAGTAGCAGTAGCTGCCCACCCACGTCTGATGCACTGCGACATATGTTCAGCGACATATATTACCGAAGTACGTACCCGACTTGACAGACCGAGATTCTTGTGTGGTTGGTTTGGGGCAGTCGTTCATGACATGTCAAGTAGGTGGACCTTCCATTCTGTATGCTGCAACGATCAAGGGGAATCAAGGGGCGAAATACTATGGTCTAAATGGAATTCTGCGTACCATGCCTGCACCTGAGGCTGGTGTCACTCTCTAGAAGATGCGAACAAGCTTTGGGTTTGGTGTGAAAAGCAAAAGTTCAAGCTGTAGTAGAATTGCTGAAGATGATGAATAAAATTTGAATTGATAACTGGAAAATGTATTGATTGAATTGACTTATCGCTTAGACATCCGCTTTCGCTTCGATACTAATAACTTACTACGGTAGATAATTAATTACTGACAGTTGCCGACGGTTGAATCAATAGACGACAAAGACGTGGTAGATGCGCTGCTACATTCGCTCAGACTTCTTTTTCTTCGAGGAATGCGGTGCACGTCCATAACAAGGTTTCTCTGGTTTCGTCTCTTGAGCGCCTCGACCCGACGCTTGGTAAGTCTCACATGCTGAATCCATCGCTTGTCTTTTTCAAAATCTAGAAGCCGAGACTCTGACTTCTCAATTCTTGCCACAAATGGCGCATAGCTCGCGCCAGGAATGCGAGCTCTCACCGAGACAGGAGTTGGCGGGGACATGTGAAGCGGCAACTGGATCACGTCAGTTAAAGCTGGAGAATACTTGATATTTGGAGACGCGCCTTTCATGGGGTTATTCTGCGCTAAGTAGGCACCCGAGTGAAGATCGCGTGATTTGGGCTTTGGAATCTTGCTGGTAACGTGGGCGGTGGCCTTGGCTAACGACTGCTTTTTTGTCTGCGGATTATGCTTATGTGATTCTAATTGATCCCGTACGAGACGCACATTTTCTTCGGTTGCGACGATCACATTGGCTTTCTTGGCTACTGCCATTCTGTCGTAGTGGGTTACGAGATCTTTAACATTGATGAGTTCCGGATACTCTCTTGATTTTATGGAAGCTACAGGAGTCGAAGTGGCCATGTTCTCAAACATTTTGACGAGGTTTCGCACTGTCATTTCTGTGTCTTCGGCTTGGCGCGTAGCGGGAAAATCTAATAATGACGTGAAGAAGCTTTGAATTGGCGCGTTTTTTGGTTTGAAATCACGAACACGAAACAATATCGAGCGTAATAATAAAACAGGACGGTCCTTAACACGTTAAAGTTCTTGAAGTCAATTCATGGAAGACAACATCGTGCAGGACTAAATACTACACTGTAGTATACGTATATTATCAATAAAAAATGCCCTCTACATCACGCTTTTATGATCCCGTGAACAGCCTCATTCAATATATACAAACATACCAGTCTTCATTTGATGTCCTTTTTTTTCATTTTTAGGTAATCTCGTCGATTCAGGGAAACTGGACAATTTTCTGACAAATCCGTGAAACACCTAGACCCCCCCAAAAGAACCAGAAGACGTGGCAGACGCGTCATCAACCAATGGTAGCCCTCCTGACATAGGCCCGATCGTCTTCCGACTGTGGTGCCACCCGAGAAACAAAACGTCGGTCCAGAACTACGTTGTTGAGCTAGCACGTGCTGTAAATCGCCAGCTCTCATATATTCTTGCTCCGTGATGACATGCTCGATCGTATTCCAAGCAACCCCCGTCGGCGTCACGATGTGAGGATGCTTGAGGTGCCAGGAGGTAAATCTCGGCCAGAAACAGCTCCATTTCCGTAATGACATGGCGCTTTTCCGGCACCAGTTGTTTGATGGCAACTTTTGTGTTACGATGAAGTGCGAGCCAAACCTCGCCCGAGGTACCCTGCGACAGCGAACGTAAGAGTTGGAGCTCACCAAGTGGAAGACGTAAACTTGGATCTTGCGGTGCGATTCAAAAATAACAGGCGAAAGCTTTGAGTCGCTAGCTCATTCTTTCGCGATGTACATTTATCCAATAGGACGGTGCGTTCATGGGAAAAAAGACCTGATAGTCTCGTGCTGCAGAGAGGGAGGGAGGGTGGTGACTCTTTCGTGCGTCAGATGCCAATGCATCGAATGCAGACGCTGACAACCCAATTGAGGCGTCAAAAGGCTCAAACGCTGCCATATTTTGACCCCCTTTGTCCTTGAAAAAGTCTCGGTATCGTGACAGGAATGTCGAGATCTCGAGATGGAAAATGGTCGAGAGCTATCAACACCGTCGTGACTGGACGACGACGAGTTGGACGACGAGCGATGGTCTTGTCTACTTGTAGCAGTATATGAGTTTTGCCAATAGCGTGTATTGTTTTGTTTCGGGGCAAGAAAGGCGTCAACTGCTCCATTGAGGAATAAATGTTGTTTTCCCGCACAAACAAATCCACTTCTTTCCGTGCTTCATTTCGCAACGTCGATTTCTACCGATACACGGCCGCGGCCCTAAAGATCAAAGGTCAAAATCGTGACGATACATAACGGCACAACAAGCCACGTTGTGTCACCTTTCACACACTTCCGAGGTATATTGGGTAAACCACGTCGATGCCAGAGCACCCGGTTCGGGACTACAAAAGTGCGAGTGGCTTACCAAATGATACGGCGCACAAGGAATGACCATGGCCGGTGTGAGTGGGCACTGCGTGTCGGCCACTTCCTGGGTCGTCGTATGTAGAGCAAACATGAGGTTCGAGGTGCCATCGTCATCGACGTAGGCATGACGATGCACTGTCACTTCCGAGAGGGTAACAGCTGTCCCACCGTCTCCCCAGATAGCCGCATGAAGTTGAGTTGGTGCTGACACGTCGTGAGAGGCATCTACTGCACACTGAACCGCCCTGGAAAGATGAAAAGCCTTGCACTTTAACGACCGATAAAAGGTTGTCCCATTAGATCCTTAGCAGTCTTTAAGCTGACACCCAACGCGCTCGAAAGCCTTGGGTGGGACCATCAACTCAGCCATCAAGCGACCACACCGTGCGTACACTCTAAACAACGAGTGCGTACGTGTAAGGACATAGCCAGCAAGCATCCCATAAGAAAGCTCGCTGTAAAATACCAGGCAAGTCACTCCATAGACGAGGCGGGTGAAATAAGTCGACCTACATTTATGGATGGTCTTTGAGATGCCGATCTTGGCTATTCATTCACACGTCTGGAAATAAATATGCCTTTGTCTGAAGGAGTTAAAGCAGAAAATGATGCCAATATCGCGAAATATTCGGACTTCACTTCGATGTGGATGATTTCTCTGGTTAAGGATTCCATGTCCGTGGCATTTCAAACGCAGTGACCCAGACTGCATCACCCAATATCTTAATGAAGTATTTGCAAGCGGGGATGAAGAGAACACGGGACTGTTCACGGTCGTAGAGCTTGCTCGTCTCTCTCATGCTGAAGAGCATACCTGTGACGGCTGATCTATCGCTGGCTTCGTTAGTAACGAAAGGTTTACAAACCAGAATTCGAAAGTGGTGCAAATATTTACCCCCTCACTGTCGTACACCGGATGGGGTGGAAGTACAATCATTGGGGCCACAGACTTCTATTCAACAAGTCTTATACTTGATCTACTTCGTCGATCGAAGGATCAAGCTCGCGCGGTTAATGCGAGTAGTATGTTTCCTGGAGGTATCTAGACTTTTCGACGCACGAATGTACCGACGGTAGTCTCCGCGACTATTGTACATCAAAGATAGCTGTTTATCTTTGAGCTACAGCGACGTTACAGGCTGATAATGTAGTCGCAGTAGCTGCCCACCCACGTCTGATGCACAGCGACATATGTTCAGCGACATATATTACCGAAGTACGTACCCGACTTGATAGACCGAGATTCTTGTGTGGTTGGTTTGGGGCTGCCGTTCATGACATGTCAAGTAGGTGGACCTTCCATTCTGTATACTGCAACGATCAAGGACGCATCAAGGAGCAGAATACTATGGTCTAAATGAAATTCTCGTGCCATACATGCACTTGAGGCGGGTGTCACTCTCTAGAAGATGCGAACAAGCTTCGGGTATGGTGTGAAAGGCAAAAGTTCAGGCTGTAGTAGAATTGCTGAAGATTAAGCGTCTTTAATAAAATTTGAATTGATAACTGGAAAATGTATTGATTGAATTGACTTATCGGTAGACATCTGCTTTCGCTTCGATACTAATAACTTACTACGGTAGATAATTAATTACTGACAGTTGCCGACGGTTGAATCAATAGACGACAGTGACGCGGTAGATGCGCTGCTACATTCGCTCAGACTTCTTTTTCTTCGAGGAATGCGGTGCACGTCCATAACCAGGTTTCTCTGGTTTCGTCTCTTGAGCGCCTCGACCCGACGCTTGGTAAGTCTCACATGCTGAATCCATCGCTGGTCTTTTTCAAAATCTAGAAGCCGAGACTCTGACTTCTCAATTCTTGCCACAAATGGCGCATAGCTCGCGCCAGGAGTGCGAGCTCTCACCGAGACAGGAGTTGGCGGGGACATGTGAAGCGGCGACTGGATCACGTCAGTTAAAGCTGGAGAATACTTGATATTTGGAGACGCGCCTTTCATGGGGTTATTCTGCGCTAAGTAGGCACCCGAGTGAAGATCGCGTGATTTGGGCTTTGGAATCTTGCTGGTAACGTGGGCGGTGGCCTTGGCTAACGACTGCTTTTTTGTCTGCGGCTTATGCTTATGTGAATCTAATTGATCCCGTACGAGACGCACATTTTCTTCGGTTGCGACGATCACATTGGGTTTCTTGGCTACTGCCATTCTGTCGTAGTGTGTTACGAGATCTTTAACATTGATGAGTTCCGGATACTCTCTTGATTTTATGGAAGCTACAGGAGTCGAAGTGGCCATGTTCTCAAACATTTTGACGAGGTTTCGCACTGTCTTCGGCTTGGCGCGTAGCGGGAAAATCTTTTAATGACGTGAAGAAGCTTTGAATTGGCGCGTTTTTTGGTTTGAAAAACACGAACACGAAACAATATCGAGCGTAATAATAAAACGGGACGGTCCTTAACACGTTAAAGTTCTTGAAGTCAATTCATAGAAAGACGGAGGACAACATCGTGCAGGACTAAATACTACACTGTAGTATACGTATATTATCAATAAAAAATGCACTCTACATCGACGCTTTTATTGATCCGTGAACAGCCTCATTCAATGTATACAACAGTACCAGTCTTCATTTGATGTCTTCATTTTTGAGGTACATGTTTACCATTAGACAAAAAATAATATAGTAATCATCGGATCAGATACTGACAATTTTTCTTCTAGATATCGACAATCCTGAAACACCTAGACCAACCCCAAAAGAACCAGAAGACGTGGCAGACGCGTCATCAACCAATGGTAGCCCTCCTGACATGGAGACCGATCGTCTTCCGACTGTGGTGCCACCCGAGAAACAAAATGTCGGTCCAGAACTACGTTGCTGAGCTAGCACGTGCTGTAAATCGCCAACTTCCATGTATTCTTTCTCAGTGATGATATGCTCGAGCGTATTCCAAGCAACCCCCGTCTGCGTCACGATGTGAGGATGCTTGAGGTGTGCCAGGAGGTAAATTTCCGCCAGAAACAGCTCCATTTCCGCAATGACATGGCGCTTTTCCGGCACCAGTTGTTTGATGGCAACTTTTGTGTGCGATGAAGTGCGAGCCAAACCTCGCCCGTGGTACCCTGCGACAGCGAACGTAAGAGTTAAAGCTCACCAAGTGGAAGACGTAAACTTGGATCTTGCGGTGCGATTCAAAAATAACAGGCGAAAGCTTTGAGTCGCTAGCTCATTCTTTCGCGATGTACATTTATCCAAAAGGACGGTGCGTTCATGGGAAAAAAGACCTGATAGTCTCGTGCTGCAGAGAGGGAGGGAGGGTGGTGACTCTTTCGTGCGTCAGATGCCAATGCATCGAATGCAGACGCTGACAACCCAATTGAGGCGTCAAAAGGCTCAAACGCTGCCATATTTTGACCCCCTTTGTCCTAGAAAAAAGTCTCGGTATCGTCGTGACAGGAATGTCGAGATCTCGAGATGGAAAATGGTCGAGAGCGATCAACACCGTCGAGACTGGACGACGACGAGTTGGACGACGAGCGATGGTCTTGGCTACTTGTGGCAGTATATGAGTTTTGCCAATAGCGTTTATTGTTGTGTTTCGGGGCAAGAAAGGCGTCAACTGCTCCATTGATGAATAAATGTTGATTTCCCGCTGAAACAAATCCACTTCTTTCCGTGCTTCATTTCGCAACGTCGTCTTGTACCGATACACAATCGCGGACCAAAGATCAAAGATCACAAACTTGACGATACATAACGGCACAACAAGCCACGTTGTGTCACCTTTCACACACTTCCGAGGTATATTGGGTAAGCCACGCCGATGCCAGAGCACCCGGTTCGGGACTACAAAAGTGCGAATGGTTGACCAAATGGTACGTCGCACTAGGAATGACCATGGCCGGTGTGAGTGGGCACTGCGAGTCGGCCACTTCCTGGGTCGTCGTATGTAGAGAAAACATGAGGTTCGAGGTGCCATCGTCATCGACGTAGGCATGACGATGCACTGTCACTTCCGAGAGGGTATCAGCTGTCCAACCGTCTCCCCAGATAGCCGCATGAAGTTGAGTTGGTGCTGACACGTCGTGAGAGGCATCTACTGCACACTGAACCGCCCCGGAAAGATGAAAAGCCTTGCACTTTTTTAACGACCGATGAAAGGTTGTCTAATTAGGTACTTTGCAGTCTTTAAGCTGACACCCAACGCGCTCGAAAGCCTTGGGCGGGACCATCAACTCATCCATCAAGCGATCACACCGTGCGTACACTTTAAACAACGAGTGCGTACGTGTAAGCACATAGCCAGCAAGCATCCCATAAGAAAGTTCGCTGTAAAAGACCAGGCAAGTCACTCCATAGACGAGGCGGGTGAAATAAGTCGACCTGCATTTATGGATGGCTATTCATTCACGCGTCGGAAAATAAGTATGCCTTTGTCCGAAGGACGTAAAGCAGAAAATGATGTTAATATCGCGAAATATTCGGACTTCACTTCGATGTGGATGATTTCCCTGGTAAAGGATGCCTATGTCCGCGGCATTTCAAACGCAGTGACATAGACTGCATCACTCAATATCTTAATGTCGTAATGAAGTCTTTGCAAGCGGGGATGAAGAGAACACGGGACTGTTCACGGTCGTAGAGCTTGCTCGTCTCCTTCATGCTGAAGATCGTACCTGTGACGGCTGAGCCATCGCTGGCTTCGCGAGTAACGAAAGGTTTACAAACCAGAATTCGAAAGTGGTGCAAAAATTTACCCCCTCACTGTCGTACACCGAATGGGCTGGAATTACAATCATTGGGGCCACAGACTTCTATTCAACAAGTCTAGTACTTGATCTACTTCGTCGATCGAAGGATCAAGCTCGCACGGTTTATGCGCGTACTATGTTTCCTGGAGGTATCTAGACTTTTCGACGCACGAACGTACCGACGGCAGTCTCCGCGACTACTGTACATCAAAGATAGCTGTTTATCTTTGAGTTACAGCGACGCTACAAGCTGATAATGAAGTGGCAGTAGCTGCCCACCCACATCTGATGCACAGCGACATACGTCCAGCGACATACGTCCAGCGACATATATTACCGAAGTACGTAAACGACTTGACAGACCGAATGGAATTCTGCGTACCATGCATGCACTTGAGACTGATGTCACTTAGAAGATGCGCTAAAGTTATAAAAATGTTGAAGTCAATCTATAGAAAGACGGAGGACAACATCGTGCAGGACTATATACTACACTATAGTATACGTATATCATCAATACAGCTGGTGAAAAAATGCCCTCTACATCGACGCCTTTATTACAGCCCTCATTTGATGTATACATTACCATTCGACAGACAGTGTATAGTAATCGTCGTATACTTTACGGCTCGGATAACAAAACACAGTTCAGGGTGCCTAAAATATTGTCCTTATCAGGAAGAGATCTATGATCCGAAGATTACAATATTATTTTTGCTAATGGTAAACATGTTCCACAAATGAAGACAGGTACTGTATACATCAAATGAGTGCTGTTCACCTGTCAATAAAAGCGTCGATCTAGAGGGCATTTTTACCGCGCTTGACATGGCTTACACCACCCTGTGTAGGGTCAGGTTCTCTAAACATTCTCTAGAGGGCATTATATCTCTAGCTGTATTGATAATACACGTATACTACAGTGTAGTACATAGCCCTTCACGATGTTATCCTCAATCTTTTTATTAATTGACTTCTAAAACTTTAGCGTGTTAAGGACCGTCCCGTTTTATTATAAGCTAGATATGGTCTCGCGTTTCGATCACTCTGTACACTAGTCTTGAAAGTTGACCCGACCGTGGTCGAGTGGTATGCTGCTCACTTCGGGACCGGGAGCTCCCGGGTTCGATCCCGGGGCCAACCAAGTTGGTTGGATTCTTAAATATAATGTGACGTTTTCAACCAGTCTTGAAAGTAATGTCATCTGGCGGCCGGGATGTAGCTGCGTTAACCTCACCTGCGCTCGCAATGCGTCTACTGACGCGTCTACCTCGAATGTTGTCGGCTTCGCCGAGTTCGTTTTGGCCAAGGTACTGCGCGCGGGGACCTCGGTGCCTTCCCCCACAAACGCTTTTGCGTACGTTTCCACTACAGAACCGGGATGAAAGGCCTCTATGTATTAATACGTCTTATCCAAGAGCTGCAGCGTTGCTACAATATGCTGGTATGGGATGCTTTTTTTGCAAGAGCAGGGGATCGGAGCAAGGCACACCCGTCAAGACTTGAGCAATCCCACATGGAAAACAAAATAAACCGTGCCTGTCGATCGCTTTGCAGTGTATCCGCTAGCGCGATTGTTTTCTTTTAAGTATTCGCCTTTCACTTACGGTGTCACGAAACGCCCATCGTTCTGCCACAAAGTAGCAACTGTGTCCCGCTCCAAACGTTGTCTTCGAGAATACATCCAATGGAGCTGCGTCGCGAATGTCGTGTGTGAGCATGACGTTATTGTCAATCTCGACAGAAATTGTCGAGTGCCCCACAAAAGTGGACCAGGAGTCGTGGGCACTTCGCCTTCGGCCACCTGGGTGACATCGAATGCCGCCATGTTGTAGTGCACGGTCCAGTAATTAGGTGTGATGTCTGCGAGATAATCCGCGACGTGCGCTCCGTACATTAGACGAACTTCATTCATAGATGTAGCGTACTATGTCGGTGGGGCTCGATCTTGGATTTTCACGATCAAATTTTTAAACCTCTTGCGACAGCGGTTGAACTGTTTTTGCAAATTGCGCAGCGAATGCACGGAACAAAACTACAGATCAGATTTGTCGCCGTACCCATGGAAAATGCGCTATACGGCTCGACGAAGCTTGCCACAATCACAACATAGAGCACGGACACCGATCATGATACTCGCTTGGCGACACCACAAACAAAGAAACCAGAGCACGTTGTCTACATTCACGAGTCCAGTGGAAAGGGTCACGCTCTGATCGTTTCCGTCGCGGCCGATAAGCGATGGGATCACGCCACTGCATTTCCGATTCTTGGAATGGAAACCACCAAATCCGTACAGCGGCATCAGGGCAATTTGACACTGTACGTTACCTCAAAGAGTAAAACATCCACGCAGGAATCGTTGGTTTTGGTACACGTCAAGTTGGTCCGTTGAAAAGGGGTTGATCGCGTGCAATTTGCGTAGCATAGTGGGGAGATAAGCGAGCTTCTCGTCTCATAAACCGTCGAATACGTCTACAACGCAATCGTTTGCACGGTAAACCGTAGTGTTATCCACCTCTGAATTTGTGCGATCAGTTAGTTGCACGAGTTGAATCAGCGACTTTAGATCTTGATCTGTCGATCACTCTGTACAGCAGTCTTGAAAGTTGGGAGCAATGTCATCCGGGGACCTGCATGTAGCTGTGTTATACCACCTGCGCTCGTAGTGCGTCTACTGACACGTCTACCTAGATTGTCGTCGGCTTCGCCGAGTCCGTTTTGACCAAGGTACTGCGCGCGGGGACCTCGGTGTGTGGTGAAGCGACTTATAAAATAATGTAAGGCACTTTCCAAAGGGCGCATCCTGATTGGTGGAAATG
>MIQA02021897.1:0-30396 GCA_001887855.2 Sclerospora graminicola | reverse complement strand
GATCAAGACTTCAACGTAAGTGCCTCTTCTCCTCTTGTGTTGTAGCCCAGTCGCTTACAGTCTCCAGTGCTCATAACTGTTGCACTATCCTGCTTCTGGGGATAGTGAGCCAGCGGCTGAAGAATGGCGCTCACCTGGATTACCTCTTCCGTGTTGGCCGGATGGATGATTTCGGGCAGCCGGTTGATCTCCGTCAAATCTGACAACAGAGCTGGATCGGAAACCGTTACCCCCACTTGGTCACGCATGGCCAGCATAGCCAAGTGATCTGCGCTCTTATTCCAGTCCCGTTTGACATGTACCAGCTCGTGTTCTGGCCATCTCCGCAGGGCGGACATAACCCGATCGTTCAACAATCTCAGCCGGGGCGCCTTGTAATCTATATCTCCTGTATTTTCGATCATTCAACCAATCTCAGCCGGGCGCACAGGCATCTATCTCTCCTGTTATTTGCCGGATCACTAGATTGGAATCACCACATATTGATTGATCCGCCCCTGTGTCCGGCCAGCCAACAGATCTAGGCAAACAACAGTCCTCTATACTCCGCTTCGTCACCTAGATGCAGCGTGAATTCCTAGGCGGCCAACGACCACTTTCATTCGGTACTTCACACAATGGCACTATAGGCTCCGACCCCTTTCTTTACACTCGCCGACCCATCGAAACTCAGAACCATTAGTTCCTCCGTGGGTACCACTGTTGGCGGCGGTAATACGATAGTTTGTCGCGGCTGCTTCCGAGGTGCCTTTGCTATCAGTGCCTCCTCCACTTCTGCCCTTGGGGTAATGCTGGCAGCCAGTGTGACCAGCATCTCCTCTTCCCCTTTAGTACACTTAATCACTTCGAGGGACCACTGAGACAGCGGAGCCGCCCATCTTCCCAGCCGGCCGTCAATTCCATTCGCCGTCAGGAGCCATTATAGGGTCGACCGTCTAGATAGTACCCTTATAGGTCGAGACACCAGCATAGTATAACACACATCCAAGATCCGCAATAGAGGCAAAACTTCTATATCCACCAATCCGTAATTGACTTCATTAACTTTCAGGGTCCGACTGGTGAAGGTCACGGGACAGTACATTCCGTCATGATTTTGCACGAGAGCGGCCGAGATGGCCCACTTGTTAGCGTAGATGATGACCACCGGAGTCTTATTAACATCAAAATGTTTCAGGACCGGTGTGGTCGCCATCTTCGCTTTTAACATACCAAAGGCCACCATCGCTCGGGTCATGTGGTCGTCCGGGCCGGCCGCTTGTCTGGGCGGAAAAGGTCGCCTTCTCATTGGCTGAAATAATCGAAAAGGACGCCTTCTAATTGGCTGATATTGCTAGCCCGGCTTGCGTCTCCGCTTGCCTATCCAGATCTCTAAGCTTATGGTAATCCACCTCCCGCAATTCATACAAAACCGCCGCATAGACTGCAAAATCCTCGATGAACCGACTGTAATAATTCAGGCTGCCCAAAAAGGATTGCATAGCCTTTAGGGATCGCGGGAAAGGCAGATTACTCAAGGACTCCAAATCCTTCGGATTAGCCTCCAATCCGGCAATCGAAACCTGATGACCCAAATAGGTTACCTTAGTCTTTCCCCAGAAGCTCTTAACCACACTAATCGAAAGATTCCACTTTGCACACGTAATCATCAACTTCTCCACTTTGTCACACAGTAAATCCCAGGTAGTTGCCGTAACGAGAATGTCATCAATGTAAGACCGCCGCCCCAAAACTAAAGGTTTTGGATCGGGGTCCGGGTCGCCTTCGGTGAACACATCCCCGACCAGAGCCGGATCTTGATCCGCCTTGATCTTGAAGTGTACGTACAGCGCGTTATCTATCAACCGTTGATAAATCTGCGGGGCATTCTTCAGCCCGAACGGCATCCGGTTCCACTCGAACAACCCGAAGGACGTCACGAACGCAGAGATCTCCCGTGCACGATCGGTCATAGAGACCACCCAGAATCCACTGGCCATGTCCAATGAGCAATACCACAAAACTTTATCCAGGTCCTCCAGCAGGTCGTTTATCAGCGGCATCGGATAAATCATCAGCTTAGTCAACCGGTTCACCAGCCGGTAATCGATGCACAACCTTATATCCACCCCATTCTTCTTAATAATAATTACAATGGGCGAAGCCCATGGCGAGGTGGACGGCTGAATTATCTTGGTGGCCAGCAATCCCTTGATAAGCTCTAACAGCTTTTCCCGATATTGGGGGGAAACTTTTCGGCACCTTTGTGCAACCGGCTTGGCGTCTCCCACATCAATGTCACATACCGCCCCATGGGCGGCCGGAGGAAGTGCGTTCCCTGGTCCGATCAGCAGATGTCGTCTTTTCCATATAATATCCTTCAATCTGCTGATCTCCTCCGGGGTGTTCACATCCGGGTCTCCCACTTGTAGATCGTCGATAGTGACCGCTGGGGGGCAGGGGGGCACCTCAGGTAGCACCGCCATCTGCTCTTCCATGCCTTCAACGTATAGCTCGCCCCCTTCATGAATGCAGACTTGATCGGCTTCGGCTATTTCTTAATTTCGATCAGCCGGCTGGGTCGATCCGCCTTCGGCTATTTCCGAATTTCGATCGGCCGGCTGGGTCAATCCGCCTTCGGCTTTTTCCGAATTCCGATCGGCCGGCTGGGTCGATCCGCCCTCGGCTAATTCCAAATTTTGATCGGCCGGCTGGGTCGATCCGCCTTCGGCTATTTCCGAATTTCGATCGGTCGACTGGGTCGATCCGTCTTCATCTCGGTCGTCAAACCATCTGTCATCGGGGTTGACCGCATATGTAACTCTGCTTTGTCCTTTCTCCTGATTCTGTCGTTCGTCCGTCTTCCTCTGGGTGGGCAAAACCAGTTCAGCGATCTGGGCATAATCTCGGCCAATACGTTCAGCCGGATCCGGCGACGGCCGGCTCCGCGTCAATATTTTAGAAGGTGTCCAGTACTCGGGTTAAGCCACCATCGGCGTCTGGTCCTCTTCCAATTCTTCCCGTCCATCCGAGTCATGATCCGATCCGGCATCCGGCCGGCTAGATCGGTCTCTTCCATTCGCTTGATCGTGACTGCTCCTGCTCGAATGTTGCATGTTGAAAGCTCACCTTGTGTACCCGTCAGTACTGGGTGGTTAGCTCTCCTGGTGGACCCTAGGGCGAAAAGTGTAGATCCGTCCAATAGGGAGATGAGGTTAGGACTAGGGGTAGCTCCTGGGCGGAAATCGTCACCGGGGAGCTCGTCTGGCAATACACTTGAACTTTGTATAGTGCCGGCTGGGCCGAGAATAGTCGATCGGCCAGCTAAACCAATAAGACACTTGAAGTTTGTATAGTGCCGGCTGGACCGAGAATAATCAATCGGCCAGCTTAACCAATAATAATGAAGGGCGAATCCAAATGTGTATATGAGGCAGATACAACTCCACACTCTTCCACAGAAGGCCAAAATGTCACCACTTCCCAATACTTAATACCGTGTTCAAAACACGGGCGACTTAGGTGAGTATACGAAGACGCCGCGACTCCCGGTCAAGGGACTTCCGGTGGGTTAACTTAACCTTCCCCGGGCAAACCAATAACAGCAAGAGGGGACCTTGTTAGCCCTCTGCCGTGAACCAATGAAAGCGACTTGTGTCTAAGAAAGCGAAACGTATACTGATTTATCCTATATCCAATACTCCCTTTTGTGTGACCTACCCCAAATAGCCCAGCTAACTCCGATTTTGTGTACCCGCCTGGCCGGTACACCGAACCCAACTGGTACCAGTCCGGCTGGTACATTGTACCCGGCTGGCTCGGCCGAATGGCCATCCATCCAAGCTCCCTGGCCGCTGGCGCTAGCAATTCCTTCTCATCCGATCCGGGTGCCTCCTTCATCCACTGGAACAATCATCTTCTTTCAGGCTCCTTTCACTCATACCTTCCAAACAACCCGCCACCAATCCGCGCCTCGGCCGTCCGCCGTCCGCCATCCGCGCCTCGGCCGTCCACCATCCGCGCCTCGGCCGTCCGCCATCCGCGCCTTGGCCGTCTGCCATCCGCGGTCGTCCCGTCCGCTTGGCCCGCTAGCCCAACTATCCACGTCTTCAGTCGCGTTCGTCCGGCCTGATTCCAGGCCTGGCGCCGTCCGGCCGCTGGTAGATGCGCCCGGCGACGGCTATCCGGCACCTATGCCCTTGGTCCATATTTCTGCCAATCAGAAAGCGCCCTTTTGCAGGTACTTCACACCTTCCCCTCAATAAATTCACCAGCCACTTTACCACAGTACTACCACATGAAGAAAAGATCCGACGAGACGCCGATCGAGTACTTACATCGGTTGAATGTTGCTGGTCTACGCGCGAAAATGCCGGTCAAGGACCCACGACACCTGGATATAGCCCGCGAACATGTCGAACACTTCATTGGTACTCTGGATAATCGCGATCTGGCTGATCAGCTAACCCTGCTCCGTATAAAGGACTCAGAGCAACTGGAGCTGACTCTGAGGACGCTGCAGCGGGCCAAGAGTCGACAGCCCAAGGTCGAGGTAGGATCGAACCGGTATCGGTCAAAGCCACACCCTGATCAGGGCAAGATACCGGCAGCACGACCAGCCAGAGCAATTCGAATGATCACGAAGGAATCAGACAGTTCGGGTTCGGAGGAGGAAAGTGGTCAGTCGGGTCTGAGCTCGGACGAGGAACAGTATCGTCATATCTTTACGACGGAACCAGTGTATCGCCCGAGATCATCGGCTAATGGCATGGACGGACGGAAACCTGGTGGTATTCAACCTGATCAGGACCGATCTCGTAAGAAATGTGTGCTTTGTGGGTCGACCAAACATGGAGATCGTGATTGTTGGAAAAGAATTACGTGTGGAAAATGTGATCGTAAAGGTCACCCTTCTGATCATTGTTTTTTCGTATGCAAGACCTGTGGGAAGCTTCATGACGCCGGCGCCTGCCCTATTGAAGAATTTTTTTATCTGATGCGCAAGTGGTATGTGCCGACTAAACATGCTGTTATGCTTCCACCAGATGTTGAGAAGATGTTAAACTAGATCGCTCGCCAGGTTGGAATCTGGTTCGAGCCGAGCGATCTACGTTCTGCATTTATGCATATGTCGGTAGCGGAGATAAATTTGAGGAAAAGAAGATAACCGACAATACATGGTCTAATTCAAATTGCATCGATCGGTGTCCGATCTTCAGTCTCAGAGTGGATGAATATTCCCGATCGGACGTGATCATGGAGTTGGATCTACTGCCCGGTGAATCCCGTGGATACTGGAAGTATCACTCTCCCGACAAGTGGTTTAAACAGGCTAAAGCTAATGGAAAGGTCAACAATGAGAAAGCCATTATTTTATTTGACTCTGGGGCGGAAGTCTCGATCATCGACTCCGCCTTTGCTCGTAAGGTGGGATGTCGTATAGACAGTACCCAGAGGCAAGAATGTGTTTGGATCGGCGAGAGTTCATATATGACGGAAGGACGATCACGTGTTAAGATCACCCTGGCAGGATCCCTGGTCTACTATTTTAATGCTTGGGTTGGCCGGTTAGCCGGTCAAGACGCGATACTGGGGATGGATTTTATGGTACCAGCGGGTATACGACTTGACCTGTCTCATGGAACCCTGACTCTGCCGGATGAAGTACAGATTCAGTTATCTGGCCGACGACCTTTGTATGGTACTCATGTACGGATGTTAAAGATGGGTCAGTACGAGAACATTGGGGTGTCCCGATCAGTCGATGTCATGATTCGGTCGAGTGATTGGCAACAGAAATTGTGGTTGACCCGTGGTGAACGATGGGTACCAACGTTCGTTAAAGGTATCGGCCGATCAAGCTACATCAGGGTCACGAATATATCCGATCAGCCGCTGATCGTCCACGAAGACATGATCTTAGGGATGTGGTTGCCCGAAGGGAAAGTACCTCGACAAATCGGGTATGTCTCAGTGGGATCACGAAGATACATTGAATGGCAGAATCTGGCTTATCAAGCCACCACGGACCTGATCAGTGATGAAGACCTAGCGGATGAAGATACTCCACCTATGGTCGAGAAGCCGGAATATTCTACGCCGACCAAGCTGCTGATCAGGAGACCACCGATAGAAACGACAGGAGAAGGCCGGGTCAAAGAAGGTCCACAAATATTGAGTATTATTAGGCCCGGCTCACCGAAAACAACGGACCCAGCTAGCGGAAAGGACAGTGGAGAGTTCAAACACGATCATGAGGAAGAAAAGGAGGATGAACCGGTACAGAGGAGGGTGAATCCGAAGTAGACCATCAGTCGAGTGACGTACAAGGGGCGATTCAAGATGATGCCGATCAGAAAAAGGTAGATCAGGTGGACGAGCAAGTGTGTATACACGAAGGTGGTGATCAGTATATTGAAGGTATCGAGAAGCAGATGGCTGTGTTACCGGAAGTATCGCCAAATATGCCAGAAGTCACCATGGAAGATTTGCAGGTCGGTGATCCCGAAGTGAACACGCCCGAGCAGATCGATCAGCTAAAGAAGATCATCTGGAAGAGGCGTCACTTACTGATGGGGAAAGGTAACGCCCTACCCCCAGCCGCATTCGGAGCTGTTTGTGATATAGACGTGGGAAATGCAAGGCCGATCGCTCAGCGTTGCCGTAAAGTTGCACCTCAATACCGGGAAAGTTATCCGATTTGATCAAAGGCTTGCTGAGTACAAAGATCATCCGACCATCAACATCGCAGTGGGCATCACCGATCGTGATTGTGATTAAGAAGAATGGGGTTGATATTCGATTGTGTATCGACTACAGAATGGTGAATCGCCTCACGAAGTTGATGGTCTACCCGATGCCCCTGATCAATGATTTATTAGAAGATCTGGATAACGTTTTATGGTTTTGTTCGCTGGATATGGCTAGTGGTTTCTGGGTGGTTTCGATGACTGATCGCGCTCGAGAGATCTCGGCTTTCGTTACACTTTTTGGGCTTTTTGAATGGAATCGGATGCTGTTTGGATTAAAGAATGCCCCACAGATCTATCAGAGGCTGATCGACAATGCTCTCTATGGGTATTTCCAGATCAGTGCTGATCGGGAAGCCACTGATCTACATGATGTGTTTACGGAAGGTGAGCCAGACCAAGATCAGGGCCGATCAGTGTTGGGAAGGCGATCATACATAGATGATATCTTGGTCACAGCAACATCCTGGGATATGCTATGCGATAAGGTCGAACGACTCCTGAACACCTGCGAGCGTTGGAATTTGTCGATCAGTGTGGTCAAGAGTTTTTTGGGTCAACCCAAGGTCGCTTATGTCGGCCATAACGTGTCGATCTAGGGTTTGGAGGCAAACCCGAAAGATCTGGCTGCTCTCAGCAACTTGCCTTTTCCCCGATCACTGAAGGCCATGCAATCCTTTCTCGGATCTCTGAATTATTATAGCCGGTTTATCGAAGACTTCTCGATTTACGCCGCTATACTATATGAACTGAAGGAAGTTGATTATCATGGGCTACGAGAACGTGATCGGGTAGGGAGATCACCAATTGAGACTGATCACGAAGTTGAAGTTACTGAAATGGATCTCAAGACTAGATCACTGATCGATCGGACTGATCCAGGGTCAGAGGACCATATGAAGCGAGCTATGGTAGCTTTCAGTATGTTGAAGGCGAAGATGATCTCGACGCCGATATTGAAACACTTCGATCCGGAGAAGATTCCCGTGGTGATTTTATATGCCAGTAAATGGGCAATATCGGCCGCACTGGTCCAAGATCACGATGGAGTTTATTGTCCGGTGACGTTCACAAGCCGAACATTAAAACCGAACGAAGTTAACTATGGTATTGTGGATAAAGAGGTGCTAGCATTATTACGTGTATTGGATGTTTGCTACTCTATGCTGGTAACTAGATCAATTAAGGTATTATCCAGGCGATCTAGTTTGGCGTGGTTACTGTCAGCGAATGGTCTAGACGGGAGACTGGGGCGATGGGCAGCGGTGTTATCTCAGTGGACCTTGGAGATCATCAAGTGCACAAGGGCGAAGAAGAAATTCTTGGAACCCTGGCAGCCAGCATCACGCCCCGATCAGAAGTCGATGAAGCCCTGATCGAGGTCGCTCCTCGGAAGCAACCACGTGAATCGATCACTATACCCCCACCGATCGTCGGCTCGGAGGAAAATCTGATCGTTGTAAGTTTCGACGGATCAGCGAGTGTGAAGAAAGGCGTGGGGGCGTATAGCGCGTTGTTATGGAAACTGCCTGAATGGACTGTTATATCGGCCGGTTCAGATTATACTCCAGGTATCACGGTCAATGAGGCCGAATATCGTGGTCTGCTGCTAGGTTTGGATCTCTTGCAAGAGCAAAAGATCGGAAGAGTAATCATATGCGGAGATTCAAACCTGGTAATTCGGCAGATCACTGGAGAGATCGACTGTAAAGCACCGCGTTTGAAGCTACTGAACGATCGCGTTTTGAAAGCTTTACGTGGATGGCCAAGGCATGATCTTTTACATGTGAAACGTGATTGGAATCGGAGTGCAGATCATCTCGCCACTATGGCCATGCGTGATCAGGCCGGATCAGTAGTTACTGATCAAGCATTGCTGGAAGAACTGGTGGAGATCAATAGGCTGCCTGAGCTGATTCGTGTGGAAGATGAAAAGGAAGCAGCCCAGATCTCGATTATGACGAGATCACGAACCAGATCACCACCCAACAGATCACTCTCTCGAGAAAGCCTGACAGAAGAAATAGTACAGGAGATGCGGATCGAAAGAATTCTCAAGGCACAAGACGAGGAAAAATGGATCGTTGATTTGAAGGCGTTTCTAAAGGGTGATCTGGAGAAGCTGAACCAGGGTGAAGCAAAAGATTGTGCCAAGATCGCGTCCAACTACGAGATCGACGAAAATGATCTATTGTTTTACTATGTTCAAGCTGATCAGGCCGATGCAGATCTGGACCGATCGGCAAGGCTCGTGATCCCGGAGACTTTACAAGCTGATATCTTACATCATTATCACGTCAGTTTAGAGGGTGGTCACCAGGGCGTAGGTCGAACGTATCACAGGATTCGCAAACATTTTCATTGGAGAGGCTTATCTCGAAGTATCCAAAAGTTTGTTGGGACATGTACGGATTGCGAAACTGGAAAAGGTATGCCAAACATCGGGGGAGATCACCTGGAAATATCCAGGCGACCTACCCTTTCCAAGTGATAGCGATGGATCACATACCGTCCCTGCCAAAATCGTTCAAGGGCAATACAGAGTTGCTGATCTGGATTGATCTGTTCACGGGATTGGTGATCGCGAAAGCGGGATCTACCCGAACAGCCCAACAAGTCGCTTGCAGTTACGAAGAATGTTTTTTTCGACGGTTTGGAGCCAGTGAAGTGATCAGGCATGATCGTGAACCAGGTTTCATGGCCGAAGTCTTCCGATCATTTAATCAGATGCTTGGCCAGAAACAGAGTGCGACCATGGCATACCGTCCGCAGGCGAATGGTAAGGCCGAACGTATGGTACAGACGCTAACCAGAGCTATCAAGATGTATGTCGCGGACTCCGCTCAACAAGATTGGGATGAATATGCAGAGAGACTGGTGTTTGCGTTGAATTCCTCTTTCGATCGGATCAGGGGAGATACTCCTTTCTACTTGGCGTATGGTTGGGACCCCCGATCTACCATCGAGTCTGTGATCCCTGTTGGATGCACCCGAGGTCGAGATCGCGAAGCTCGTCGATGGCGTATGGGACTCCAACGTCACTACCAACATGCGCGGGAGCAAGTCAACGAACGATTGCGGAGGGCCATCCAAGAAAGGGCTGATCGGAACAATGATCATGCCGATTCGCATAATATTGAGCCGGGATCAAGGGTTTGGCTTTACTTGGATCGCGTGAAAGAAGGATATGCCAAGACGTTAGCACATCTGTGGCATGGACCGTTCCGTATAGCCGAACTGATCGGTGATCATGCCGCTCGGTTGATTACTGCAGGTACCGATTACGGAATTTTCCCGATCGTCCATTTGTCGAAGCTGAAACTGGTTCGGGAATACCCTGATCGGCCTAAAACCAGGCTGTTATGCGATGATCAGCCAAGGTTTGACTTCGACGAAGCTCTCTTACCCGAAGACAGTTGGGAAAGAACGTTGGACCAGAACGAATTTGAAGTGGAGAAGGTTTTGGATACCCGATCAGGCAAGAGGACCCGATTTGGCCGAACCCATCGTGCTTACTTGGTTCGGTGGAAGGGTTATGACGATCCCGAGTGGGTGGATGAACGTGATCTGAACTGTGGAGCTCTACTAAGCGAATTTGAACGTGATCGGGTGAGACGAAATCGATTTGGAGTGATGCAAACCCACGAAGAGGGCAACCAGGATTCTCAATAGCCTGGGTTGACACATTGTGACAGATCAGCCAAATGTAATGGTCGAGCAAGTGGAGATCAGGGTGGTTGAGCTGGTTTGGAGTAAATGGATATATATATATAATGCACGAGAACTACATTTGCATACATGTGAGCGATCGATATACAAGATGGAGGCAATAGTGGGACCTGAATAGGAAGTGTGAATATGGAACGTGAAAATTATCAAGAACTGTCGTGATATATTAATGATTATGGAAAAAACGAAACGAAAGCTGGTTGTCACGACAATCACGGGCCATACTTCGTGCGCAGGCGAGAAACCGCGAACCCTGGATGATCCATGGGGCTTGATCGGAACTGGTTCCGCCAAGGCTCCTGCTGATCGGTCCAGATCAGGCAATCACGCAACGTGGCGATCGGAGTTGGATGCCCATAACCGGGATACCACTCCCCGCCGTCAGCCTTGAGTCCTCGCGATCCCGCCCGACGAACAGGTAAATGCAACACGGCAGGAAACTAGAAAACGTCCAGCTCGCACTCACCACGTTGAATCCCATTGACCACATGGTCGCAGATCGCAGCCCAGGCGGCCCCAGCTTTTGTGCGTCGACGCTTGCGAGCATGATGGTAATGCTCGATCCACGCGTTCTTGCGCATCGTCGCCGTGATCGGGAAATGGTGGGTCGCTTCCTATATCGCTTGAATATGTTCCTGGTAATACAGGGCCAAACGTCCCTGCAGATCAACAAACCAGGGGTGATTGGGAAACGCCAGCCCAGGCAAAGGTGTCATGAGGACATCCCAAGGTGCTGAATCGATCAGAAGCTCAATAGCGCCTCTGGTCAGCAACCTTGGTTGCCACTGCCTATCCTTGGGCGCCGGCGATCTTGTCGGAAAAATCCAGCCTAGCGGGCGGGACCGCAAGCGAGGGCAGGTTTGTGCCTCACAGCAAGAACTTGAGGCGTCAGATCCCATACCTGATCAGCACTCCAAGGTTTCCGTGTTGCCATGTGAGCAGAAGTCGGTTTGCCCTGCATGACGACGTACAAATCCATGAAACTTTGGTTCGGATTATAACTGTAATCGTCCTGCTCGATCGACGATCGGCTCGCCGGGATGAAAACGCCCGTGAAATTGAGCGGCGGGGGGATCACTGCTCTTTTGGCCGCTGGAGGAACGTTGGGATCAGCCGGAGCCGGTTGTTCCTCCTCAAGATCATCGTCATCCTCGTCATCTGACTCAAGCAAAGTAACGGCCTGGGCCAACGAATTTACGCCTGAATGGGTTGGCGCTGGAGCACGGCGATCAGTACTGCGCGATCGGGTCAGAACAGACTACGGCCTCTCGTCCAGATCAGTCGATTCATCGTCCGAGTCAATCGCAAGACGTGATCGCTTGGCGGGAGCCATCTTCTTCTTCGACGAGCTGGTCCGCTGGCGCTTCGCAGAACTCAAGACCGAGGAGGCTGATCTCGGAGTCGCTGGTAAACGGGATGGAGTAGACGCAGAAGCCGCTGCAGTGCTGATCACGGGCTGATCAGCACTATGGGCCGGCAAGGAAGCGACGGAAGACGCGGGTGATGGCGGGGCAGACTCGGGAGACTGTGGTGGTGTTCCAGACGGAGTGAAGGAGCTGATCAGCCCAGGAAGCCGCTGTAAAGCCGTCCGAACTGACCCCGAACCGGTGTTCGGTTTGGTCCACCTCTCCATAGTCTGCACCGCAAGGTTCCTCAAGTCGGCGTTATGCTGGAGCCAGACGCGATCATCGAGCTCTAGGGTTTCAAGTTTAACCCGAGCAAGATTAAGCTCGCGCCGGCTATCTTCATCTGCCTTCCGGCTCTCGCACAATCTTTTCTATATGTCGGCGCGGCCGATGCGAGAATCGGAAAGTTGCTTGACCAGGAGCTGGACCTGCTCATCCGATTAGCGAACCTCGACTTCCCGACGCTCTACGTTCTCGGCAGTGCAGATCTTATCGCGAAGCAGCTGATCACGAAAAGTTTTGTGGAGATAACGTTTGTGGATTACTGTGGAAGATCGTGGTTTGATCGCGTTTTCTTGGTTTCTTTTTATCTCTCTCTCATTGGCTGGCCTGATCGGACGAACTTTCCCGATCAGTGCCTAGATACTGATTAAGTATCGACCCCAACCCGTTCTCCGGTGAAGATTTCCACCCGAGGACACCCTCCGTCTCGAGAAGGTCATCCCCTCCGACCTGATCAAGATCATCGTTTTCGTCACCGAGTCCACCTAAGTGAGTGTAACCACCCCCGATCAACGGGTACACAAGGTGAGATGAAGATAAACATAGATCCTGACGCGCATGAAGACCGGCCAGATGACCGGGAGGATCAGATCAGTCACCACAATGGTTATTCATCTGATTCTGATGCTGATCAGGATCGACGGAGTACCCCCTCCGATAGTTGGTCGTCCGGGCCAGTGGGTATCCGGATTCCACCCAAGACTTCGGTCATGAATTTGGAAATCGGCTCCACCACAGGTGTACTTCTGTTTCCTTGTCGTGATGAGTTCCAATAAGATGCTTCGGTCCATGGAGGCGCCAAGCATATCCCTTTAGTGCTTCGGGGCATTTGAATAACCTAATGGCCGGTGAAGTCCCCACGATTTGGCTTATCTCGACTCTCGGGGAGGCGATAACTATCGCCGCCAACCATCTCGCTAATTTCGCTCTGGAGTGCGATACCGCCTGGGTGCTTGGAACCTGCCACACATAAATGTCAGATGCCTTCCGTAGTATCTTGAGAGAGAGAATTGTAGATATAGGTAAGCGGTCATATTTTGCAGGGGATAACGTTCCCCCATGAACATCCATGATCCACGGATTCGAAATTGCCCCAGAAAGCCCTGTAAGGGGCAGGAAAAAGATCGTGATATGGGATTGTAGTGAGATCCACTTTAACTTGCACATACTCAGACGCTTGAAGCCCTGTATTGAGTCGGCCTTTATTGACTTCCAAGTTCTCAATGAACCTTGGCATGTGTCTGACTGTATAAAGACCCAACTGATGAACTTGTTCCGCATTAGGTGCCATCCAATTATTCAACTCCTGTGATAACGTACCCCCACTCCGTGATCCATCAAAAGTAGCTTGACTAACAAAAGACCGCTATTTGTGTGGTGATAGACCCACTTCAGAGTCAGTGACCTTATGATTTAGCCTCCAAAAAATCCATGCGCTCTGGTACAAACCCGGCGCTCCAATTAACCAGACTGTAGCGATCTTCATTCTTTGAACTCGCAGAGCTAAAGGAAGAGAAGTTAGCCCTAGTCTACCCGCTCCCCTCGGGGCGAGTAGCAAAGCCGGTGAATTTTTATGCGACACAGGATCTCCTACGGTTGAGTTTTTTCCAGATAAATCTTTTCTGCAAATGTACCAATCGCTTCAGAACATAATCAGGAGGGTCAAAAACTCGGGCAGTAAACATTATATGTACGACTGTAGCGTTGAATAATACCACTCTGTCCGTAACTGATGTAAATCGCGTTGTCGCTATACTCAGCCGCCGTTGAAGTTGCCTTATTCGAATTGCCCAGTTCACCTCCGAAAGATTACCATGCCCTATTTCATATCCCAAATACCGCACCGTATCATCAGATTTGACTTCAGGAATACCGTACAAATCTGGACGTGAGATAGTAGGCGACAAAAAAAGAAATTGACATTTATGGGATTTCATATGCAAACCGGAGGCTTCACCAAACCGTTTCACAATTTGCATCGCCGTTGAAATTTGTCCTGCTCGTCGGAGAAAAATAGTAGAGTCATCTACGAAAGCTGAGAAACGATGTTCTCCCGGAGTAGCAACGTTAGTCAACGGAATACCTTGAAGGGAATCAGATTGAGTCAGAGCTAAAGCCAATGGTTCAACAGCCAGGATAAACAAAAGTGGCGCCAACGGGCACCCCTGTCTTATTCCAGATTTCACAGGTAACGGTTTGGAAAATTCTCGATTTACGAGAAATTCCGCAGTGGTACCTTCGTGTAACCGTTGTACCAAAGTAATAAAAGTCTCCGAAAATCCATAACGATAAAGTACAGTGTATAAATACTGTCGGCCCACGGTATCATGTGCCTTGGCGAAATCTAAAAACAGAATGCCAGGGCATACAGTAGGATCAGAACCCGTGAACTGTTTCAAAGTGGGGTCTTGGAGTATTGCCATCAACATCGCTACCGCTTTGTCCATCCTACGACCCATTACAAAACCCTGCTGCGTATCGCCAACCAATTTGCCGAGAAAACGTTGTAATCGAAAGGCCAAAATTTTTGCCAGTATTTTGTAACTTGATTGGAGCAGCGAAATTGGTCTATAGTCGAGAGCGTTGGACGAGTCCCCTTTTTTCCTCAGCGGTATAACTAACGCTTGAAGAAATGACCTCGGTGGATTTGCCCCGTTTAAAACTTGGTTAAATACTCCGTTAGGATATGAGTAAACGTTTCAGCAAAATCCTTGTAAAGGTCATTGCTCAGCCCATCTGGGCCCGCCGCTTTCCTCCTGTCTAAACTATTAATAGCAGTTAAAACTTCGGATTCCAGAATTGGCGCTATTAAGTCCTCGTTGTCCTAGATACTTTACGGCTGGATGGTACGTGAAACAAGTCACGGAGATGTTCGTTTAAGCTTTCGTCGGACACTAATCTCTGCTCCTTGCCGAGAATATCATCCCATGTTTGTGCGAACCTATTCGGAATGGACATATGTAACGGAAAGCTTTTGGAACCATTGGTATGGATAGTAGAAACTGATTGATCTTTATCCCGTACCGACGCTTGTTTAAATAACCGTTGAATATCAGAAGGTGATCGTTGAAGCCAGCTTCCCCTCCTGGCCTTAATGTCAGATTCCAATGCTTTTCCAGTGACCGAGATCAATTGTTTGCGTGATGTCGCATTACTACGAATACGTAAATTCAGTTGTCGCACTCGCCGCCTCCTCCTGCGGGCCGCTTTCCTTTTTATCGTGTATAGCATGTCTTGACACTTTTATACCATCTGGTCCCATGAATTCTTCGTTGGTTTCCACTCCGACATGATTCCGGTTAGAGAGGCGTCAAAACGCCGTTTAATATGTTCGTTTGACGAACCAGGAAATTTATAAAGTGGACGGTGTGTATTTGTCCGTCCATGGTGAGCTTTGGCATCACGAAGAAAAATCACCAACTGTGCATGGTCTGAGAATACCGGGGGTTCCGATACTTCCAACCATTGCGACCATGAAGCAATTTTACTCGATATATAAAACCTGTCAAGTCTACTTGCCCGTGATCCTCTCCAGTACGTAAAATGCTCGGTTGGATCTAAATGAACCTCAGAAGTATCTGGTCCAATTAAATTGCGTGCATCATACAAATTCAGCCTCTCAATAAGCCTGGTGAGCTCCAAACTTTCCGTCTTTTCGGAACGTTGACCCCCCCATCCTGTCTAATACTGGTGACTCAACACAGTTGAAATCTCCTCCCAGGAGAAGAGGCATCGTAGGAGTGGCTAAAATAGAATCCAAATTAAGAAAAAACTTATTCCGTTTGCGATAATCCCCAGTTGGTGCATAGATATTCACAAATAGAATTGAATTCCATACAATCGAAATGTATCTGTGTGTCCATCGGCCAAAATTCCACATGGACACGGAGTCAGCAATTTCAGGATGTAATAGAATAGCGACTCCTCCTCGTTTACCATCGTGAACACTTCAGTAAGATGACTTTTTGCCTTTACCTTTTGCCCCCCAAACCCGTAACCATAATCCCGCGTATTCCTCTGCTTCCGAGTGGGTAGTCACATGTGTTTCTTGGAGCAGATATATCTGTACTGGGTTTGTAATAGAAAGATGCCGCCAAGTCGAAAACCATTTCGGCACATCCTTCCGTTTAAAACCCCGGACATGTTGAGATAGAATACATTGTTGAGATAGTTTCATCGTGGATCTTGTAGTAGTGACCGGTTTTTGATAAACCATGTCGTTAATGAGGCAATGCTTTGCATATAAATCTATCGATGCTAACGTAAAATATTCATGGTTTGCATGAACACTCTCCACCGCGTTGCCCTTAATAACACTGTGACCTGTCACTGTCTGGATCTAGTTGTCCAACACCATCCATATCCATTGCTAGGTCCTGTTCCACATGCCGAAGATACTGATGGAACCTGACCCACGCTTCTGGTGCACCCGTATCAATCTTTTGGATACACTGTGCATACTCATCAAACTTCATTTTCGCCTGAAAATGACGATGTAGCAAAGTCACAATACTATCATTTGGATGCACTTCGTTCCCCACCAAAACCGCTATATGCTCACTAAAGAGGTGAGCGCATAATAACGCTTTCGCCATTGAGCTCGTCATAGATGGTGCGAAGTATTTAATAAGCGTATTTCCGCCATATTTTATTTTCCTCAATTGCCCCCATTCATGAGAACTGTTGATGATAGCAGCCCGTTGATTTTGACCATGAACAGCCAACATGCGCTGTTCCCATTGGGCAAACCACAATACTGAGAGGTTTTCCACCCCAGATCGCTTTCCTCTATCAATCATGGCACACCAGCACTGATCCCGCCAAGTCACTGTTAAGGCAATTAATACTTCCGATGCGAGACTGTCTAGTAAATATGCCACTCCTTCAAAGGATTTGAACATATGTAAAATTCGTGATCCCTCATGAAGCGCTGCTTTTTTCCATACGTCGCAAGGAGCATCATACGCCGGATACGGGAGCTTTGTGACAGATTCCCAATTAGATTCCATCCTATCCCACGCGATCTGCCATGAGTTGCGCATAGCCGGCGTACCCTTATTATTCTTGGAGGTTGGTACTACCGCTGATGAATGTAGTACCAATTGAGAAGGATTTGTCTCTAAGATTTGGGTCCCTTAAATGTGATCTGCTTCCCTCACACATTGACGTTAACAATAATATTTCATCTTCATCTGTCTGTTCCCTCCAGACCTTATGATACCACTGGTAGAGAATCGGTTCAGAGATTTGATATTGTTGCATATACCATTCGCGTTCCCTAATATTATTTAGGTCCGCCTGTAAGAGCGACTCCTGCTAAGCGAAACCTAGTCGCCGTTTCCGATAATAAGTGTACTACTTCCAACATTCGAGAATCATGTGTCAATATGATTTGTTCAATTTCGAGTTTTAGGGCATGGTGTATCGTGGGACGCCGTAATCGGTGCAATAACTCATCCAGATTCCCATCCCAGTTATCGGGGTCCCACGGCGAATGAGAGCCATAATTCGATAATTGACTGGACTGGATGGATGTGTGTTCTGATTCCTCCGTTTCACCAGAGTCCTCGTTCTGACTGTTCCCAGAATCTCTCATTTCTTCGTCCTTGCTATTGGAATGCCCATCAACTGGGGACCTTACATCATCAAAGTCCTCGTCCGCTTCACTATCCTCGTATGTGTCTTCCATGTCCGCATCCTCCCCTCTTGGTGGTGTGGAATCCTGTACTCTTGTCCCATGTAAGTAGGCCGAGTAATGAGCCGCATCAAAAGTAATATTGGGAAATTCCTTATTCCCTGAATAGCTTCTTCTTTCATCTTTACTACTGTTTTCACACACGCGTTAAGAGAAATTGGGTACTCTCCACTCGCTAATAACTCTTATGGTTGCGTAGTCTGGTCTCCGGTGCGAAATGAATTACATCCGGCATCTCCATATCCGGTAGTGTGCTGATGACAAAAATGTCCTGTTGCAATAACGTACTAATACAGGCCAGGGTATCATTACTTCCCCAAGCCGTGGAAGGAACCAAATCCTTAATACTTGAACCACTTTCTGCAAATTCCTTCCAGATATTGTTGAAATTCACTTTTAGACGCCTTCGCTGAAATCTTGTCATATCCACGGCCCAGGGCTAATAGCGTTTGTTTTCTGATACCCGCCGGAAATTTGGCATCAAAGTCGATGAGTGCCCGGGTATAACAGCTATCTTTCAATTTGATCGTTAACTGCTCGAGTAAATCCGTTCTCAAGGGCATAAACGTTGTTGAGGCATATGCTTGACTAATAGCATACACCTGGCAATTTCCGGTCGCCGGAGTTGCGGTTCGTTTAATACCCATCAGCCTTTCTGCATCCGTAAGTGCAATTACCTCGTTCGGGTGTTGGGTGGGGGTTGTACCCAAAAGTGGGTACATCTGAATCGTTCCCTCCGTTTTGTCAACCTGACGTAGTAAGTGATCCATATCCGCCTTTAATTTGGCTTCCGAAATCATTAAGTCTTTCTGGACCTTGCTTTTGTTATTCGAAGGTGACTTTACCTTCGGGGATTGGTCCACTTTCCTTGTGGCCTTAGTAGGCGTCATTGGAGTTGTGATCTTATTGCGATCTCTAGACGCTTGGACTGCTTGTCCAATTGTCTGTCCCTGTGGGTGTGCCTTTTTATCCGATAGTGGTTCGTCTTCCGGTCGTGAGCTGTTGACTCTCCTTTCTGACTTCGGTTCCTCCGTTGATACCTGAGGTGAGGCTGGCGGCGATAAAACAATGGCTTCACTCGTTGTGGATGTACTTTAATCCATTCTGTTCGTCCTTTCCTTAGTTCCACCGGTTTATTACGAGAATCAGTCTTTTCGTCCGGTTTATGTGTGTCGTTTTTAGTAGTCACTACCGTTCGGGAGGGATGTTCTTCAGACTCTGTAGGTTGTACTGATTGCTTTATGGCTTGCGCCGGTTGATCCTGCTGTTGAGACGTATCACTGTCTTCCTTTTTTGTTTGCTCTTCTGGCGCCTGTTCTGAGGTGACTTCCTGAGACGCTTTTTCCATTAAAATCCGCTTGTCCTCCACGTCCTTACGTAATTCTTCCATACTTCTGAACGTAGAGTGAGGAATTTCAATCTTTTTCATATCTTCCACAGTTACCACGATACTTCCCGACTTCTGCAACTCATCCAATGACTCTTTGCACGTCGTCATAGGGTGGCCGGCTTCGCCGCACCGCAAGCACTGCCGACGTCCTTTCATTTTAGGGTGCTCCAGTATTAACATAGTCTGACACCAATACAATCTTGTAATACCTACCAAAGTCTTCGGACATTCCTCCGTAGTGAAATCAATTCCCACGAAGTGGAAGTGTCTGAAAAAAAGGTCCGCCTTTGTCCAAATCTTCCATCTGAAACGGAACTTTCAATATCGACTTAAGCATTTCATTAAATCCATAGTACGAGACACATTTTTCAAAATACAAGAGTAGTAACCCCGGGGGGAGTACACATCTCCATTCCGATCGACCTGTCGATTCCACGCTGACTCCGTCGTTGGTTGCCGTCTGGAGTGTAAATTGATCAGTGAATTTTCATGCCTATGGAATGGCACCTTGATGCCTACAAAGTTTTCTGCAATTTCACGTGTATAAAAATGAAAATAAAGCGAGTGATTAGTCGAATTGTAGCTGATGGTTTGCACTTGTGCTACCATGGCCCACAATTCAGATGAACCAGTTCCACGGGTTGTGGCTGCCGTTGCAATACATTCCTGGATACTGCGTGTGCTCAGAAAGGCCTCCCGAATTGGACTTTGTCCTTTCAAATCCATAATTAGACATCCTTCAACCTGCGCCCGGATAGTTTGAGCAAGCCTAACTTGTTCCTCCAGGGGCATAATTCGTTTGACAAACATTGGCAACTGCTTTGCCAAAATATTGCCTTCTACAAGCCCTTGAATGATTCTCCATTCCTGTTCCGTTCCTTGCCTGGGTTTGTCAGAAGCATATTTACTATACTCCTGCTCACATACTTTCCTCAGACTTGTTATTTCTGAAGCTTCATATACCTCCTTCTTAAACAGGAAGGGTTTCTTTATAATCTTCTCCGGTGTTTCGACAGTAGTTCCTCCAGTAAGTTTGGCGGCCCAACCTGTGAGAGGTGGGGGAGTTTTATCTGCTGATTGCACTGCTTCTTGCCCTAGAATTTTTCTCAATATTCCTTCGAAGGTGTGGTTGGAACGCTGGGCACTTAAAGCCGCTCCCACCACCCTTTGACTCCATACTTTCCAGTCTAGCTGTTGAATAATCACCAACTGTTCGAACAGATCAAGGAGCCGCTCCGATTCTCCTTTCTTAAGTTTGGGGAGACGTTGAGCGGCTTGCGATAACTTTGAAGCGGGGCCTTTGGCTTTGACGAAAATTTGCGTAAAAGTTTCCTGCATAAGCTGTATCCACTCCTGTACACGCGGCTTCGGGTTTTTAGCGTTAGTCAACGCTATTTTGAGTGTTACGGCCATATCAACTACGGAACTCGTAGTTGAAACTGACCCCTTTGTCCGTTTTTTGTTCATTGATTGCGGGCCCTTAGAGTTGGACTCACTAGAACTCGGTTTTTCTTCAACCAATATTACCGGTTCTGATACCGGTTCTTGGTTGATGGGTGATGAACTGCCGGTCGAATCGTTCCCACGGCTTGGGGAGTTGTTACTATCCGGCGGCTCCGATAGTGTCGGCGCCTCCCCCTCGGTAGGTAGAGGCGCGGGAAGTGTTCCACCCTTGTCTGGTGGATCAGGCTCAGGGCCTGTCGCAGTCATGGGCGTTAAGTTTTGCTCCGTTGCAAGTAGTGCTAAGTTCGGATCCCTTCTCAACCGTAGCTAGGTTGAGGGGGCTTGGTGGCAAAATACGAACTACACTGTTCCTGATTTAGTGTACAGCGCGTGCGAGACTGCTATCCTACGGCCTCTCTTTGTCCCAACCATATGGTTGCGGGTCGCTGATATGCGATGCGGGCTCCGTAGACTAGGGCTCAAACCCGAGCCCAACCCGCACCGCAAAACCCGCACCCAGCCCGCGCGGTTTGGATTGCGGGTTGACCTGAGCCCAACCCGCAGCCCACACACAACCCACAGTAAGGTAATTTTAACCCACGGGGGGGCGGTCCGGCGCCCACTTTGTCACTACAATGCAGCACAGCTCGTACTGAAGCAAGGAAGGACAACGTAACTGCGCGGAACATTATAAAAAATAAAGACGAAAGATTGCCTCCGGAATGGTGTTTACTACAGAGGTCGGTTGAATATGAGCGTGCATTGGCATTTGGGCGACTAACATTTGTAAATATTATTCTATGTCGTAGCAAGCCAAGAGCTCGCTGCCTCAATTACTAAGCCGCAGATTGGACAATTAGCTCGATCTATGATTAGTATAACCTTTATATTCTTCAGCCACCCTCGCAGTTTTTTCACCTCAAACATTGAGTAGCTTCCCACGCCACCTCCACCTCGTGTAGACGGATGTAAGTAAACCCTCTCATAGTGGAGGAGATAATATCTGCAATGTGCAACACACTAACCCAAACAGCCTGCAACCCAGCCCGCAACCCGAGGTCTGGGCTGCGGGTCGACCTCAACCCGCACCAAACCCCGCGGGTTTGAGCCCTAGTTTCCAACGTCTCCCTTTCTGATTACCCCCAGCGATGGTGTGTGATACGTGTATCTACCAGCTGGACCTCTGCTTAAGATGACGTCCAGATGCTGTTTTGACGGGCTCTTAGACGGGCAACATTTCGTCCTTCTGGACACAACTTAACCCCAACGGGCCTTTTAGTCATTCGGCAATTTGCATCGCCGCTCCCACATCGACTCAACTTCCTCATTGTAAGGGCCTCCATTGCCGCATTGGAACGAATCCCCCGTCACAATGTCACGTTCGACTTGGAGACTTGTGCTATGGCTGACACTTGTCGCATTGTCACCACTTCAAGTTGCAAACGCCGCCGCAGCAGACCAAATGGACTTTGCTGCGTGTCCGGTTCGCCATCGTCCGGAATATTATTGCTGTGAATATTCCTCGACGACCAAAGTGCAGTATACGAAATTCAATCGCCCCTCTGGTGGAGGCTACGAGCGATACTATGTCGAAGGGTGGAAGAAACAGCGGCAAGTGAATTTCCCGTATACCATGTACCATCCGGATACGCCCACGTTTTATTACGACCAACCGGATACGGTGTGTCGCGTTCACGCAATTGCTAACACCGAGACCGGAAAATTGACCGAAGAACTCCAGTGTGCCAAAACGAACTCGTCCCTCGCTGCAGCTTCGCAAGACAGTACCGTCTTTTGGACATACGAGGCCAATGTCCGCAATAACAATGCAACCTTCCCCATCGGAGCTAATTGCTACAATCTCATGCGCCCTGACGGGACAGTGGACAATGACCTAAAAAACGCGTGTAAATCAGTTTCGACGAGTACGAAGCCGCGCTTTACGACGTTCACCGAGACTCCGTTAGTGATCATCTATCTCGTGTATCTCGGCTTCTTCTGTATACTTGGGGGCTGGATTGTGTATAAAAACATGCAGCAGAATGCTAACCAATCTGTCAATGAGATGAAAATGAAGCTCATTTCCAACCCTTTAACGCCCACGAGAGCGGTGGCTGGCAATTTAGACAGTCGTCACGCTGGTGTGCGCGACTCGGACACGCGCATGTTAGTTGAAGCGGCTTCGGAAATTCTACAAACGGGCTTCTCTTCGTCAATAATTGGCTCCATTGTCTTTGCCTGCGTTGTCGTGGCATCTCTTTTCTTGAATGTGCTTTTAGTGATCGTCATCTGTGACTACTATGGCAAATTTGACCCGCCACTCTTTGATGTCACGGAGGACAATGCGCTCGTATTCGTCATCCTGTGGGTCATTACTGCTATTTGGTTCGTCGTCATCGTATCAATGCAAGACCGCATCTTTAACTTTTTCCGACTCCGAGTTCCACTCGATCAATGCCAGTTCGTCTACATGCTCAAACGCGACGAGACGGAAGTGTTGCTTGCAGATCGGTCCGGAGTGTCGGACTTTGTGGCCAAAGTCGAAAACTTTTTTGCTTCCAAAGGAAAACTGAGTGGCTATCGCACAACGGTCCCCGTTGTTGAGGTAGATGGCGTGCGGATTGTCGAGTTTCAACATCTACGGTACATTTATGAAGCAACGGAGAAACGTTTCGTGCCTGGTGCCGTGGCATTAGGGCGCACATACGATGACATGAACCAAGAAGCTTGTGGTCTGTCGGAATCTGAAGCAAAACACCGCATCAATACGGTGGGACCCAACTCGGTCGATGTCGAAATGCCCTCTCTTCCCGTCTCCATGGCCCATGAATTCTTCTCGCTCTTCTACATCTACCAAATTATGTGCTACTACGTCTGGTACTATTTCACATACTGGAACATGGGTATTGTCATGACCATTGTCGTGCTAGGAGCTGCTGTCGTCAACATCTACACGCAGCGTCAGATCCAGTCGTCTATTGTTGAAATGACCCGTTACCGCACAAATGTGATGGTCTATCGTAGTGGTGAGTGGCGTCAACTGTCCTCACCCGAGCTGGCTCCAGGTGATCTTGTGCGAGTGCCGGAAGACTGGACAGCGCCGTGTGATATGGCTATCGTGAAAGGTACAACAGTTTGTGATGAGTCGATGCTGACTGGTGAATCGATGCCTGTGCAAAAGTTCCCAATCCCAGAGCGGAGCGCAGAGGTGTATGACCCTGAAAAGGGAAGTAAGAAGCACACATTGTTCGCTGGTACTCGCGTGTTGTCCTCTGGTCGTAACGAAGAAATCTTGGCGATCGTTCAGACGACGGGTGCACATACGACCAAAGGCCAAATGATCCAATCCATTTTATTCCCAATTCCCATGCGCTTCAAGTACAACGAGCATCTCAAGGTCTTGATCTCGCTTTTGCTTGTATACGCTGTCATCGCTTGTATCCTTGTGATCAGCTTCCTTCTGAGCAATGGAAACCTGAATAACCGCTACGCTGCCTTCTGCTATGCCATCTTTGTGCTCTCGTGCGTCATCAGTCCACTTCTTCCGGTTGTTATTACGGTGGGTCAAGTGAATGCATCCAAGCGCTTGGAAAAGCAAGGAGTCTTTTCACTCAATGTGCAGCGTATCACGCTCTGCGGTAAAGTGCGCATTTTCTGCTTTGACAAGACGGGAACCCTTACGAAGCAGGGGCTGGATTTCCTTGGCGTTCAACCTGTGCAAAATTCGACATTCACTCCCATTGTCAACGATATCAAGGATGCACCATCGTCTGAGGAATTGCTGTACGCATTAACGACGTGTCACTCAGTCGGCTCGTTAGAAGACCGTCTTGTGGGTAATGAAGTGGAGGTACGCATGTTCACGTCCACAGGGTGGAAGTTAGTAGAAAAGGAAGGTGAACAACCCTTTGTGAAGTCGAACGTGGACCCTGGACTCGAGCTTGAATTCATCAAACGCTACGACTTTGATCACCATCGGATGTCCATGACTGTCGTCGTGCGCAACCGCAGGAGTGGCAAGTACTACGTCTTCTGCAAGGGTTCATATGAGCGTATGCAGCAGCTCAGCACGCCGGCAAGCGTCCCAGGAGACTACAAGAGCGTGGCGGACCGTCTTGCCAAGGACGGATGTTACGTGTTGGGTCTATCATACCGTGAACTACCGAGCGACTGGACCCACGATGAAGTGGTAGACTTTGCAAGTGACCGAGATGCGGTGGATGAGAGTTTGTCGCTTTTGGGTTTGATTCTGTTCCGTAACGAGCTAAAGGAGGACACAGCAGATGCGATTGCCAAGCTCAAGGGTGGCGACATTCGTACAGTCATGATCACAGGAGACAATGCCATGTGTGGCTGTTATATTGCTCGCCAGAGTGGCATGGTCGCTCCGAACTCGCGTGTGATTCTGGGCGAGATGGTGTCGTCCGGACCTGAGGGAAAAGCGCTCGTGTGGCGCGATGTTGATTCGGAAGAGAAGTTTGATCTGCTCGCAGTGAAGCACTTGATTGAGCTGGACGAGGACGTGGAACTAGCTTTGACGGGTGCAGCATTCGATTATCTTGTGTCAATTGACGAAATCAAGGGATTGCTACTGAACATTCGCATCTTTAGCCGCATGACACCTGACGGGAAAGTCGAGTGCGTGAAACTACACATGGAAACGGGCGCGGTGACTGGAATGTGTGGTGATGGTGGTAACGACTGTGGTGCCTTACGGTTCGCCCACGCTGGTGTCGCTCTCAGTGATGCCGAAGCGTCCGTGGTATCGCCATTCACGAGCAAGGACAAGTCGATTCAGTCCGTGGTCGACTTATGTCGTGAAGGTCGATGCAGTGTCGCCACGTCATTCGCTTCTGTCAAGTTCCTGATTATGTATGGTCTGATTGGCTCAATGCTTCGAATGTTCATGTACTACAATGCTATCAACTTGTCGCAATGGTGCTGGATTCTCGTAGAAGGTTTCATGCTGGTCGGTTGCTCCTATGTCATCACACTATCGAAACCACTTGATGAATTAAAGGCAACTCGTCCAACGTCGAGTCTCATTGGACCGACCACGTTGATCTCGATTATCGGACAAGAGATTATCAATGTCATCTATCTATGCAGCAGTATTAACATGATGTCGAATCAAGTCTGGTTCTGTCCGTTTTCACCCGACAATGTCGACATTTCGAAGTGGTGGCTCATGTCGGACAATCATTTAGCGACTGTGTTATTTTTCTCGGTTATTTTCCAGCAACACATTGCAGCGTGGGTCTTCAGTTTTGGCTCAATGTATCGTCAAGCGATCTGGCGGAATTATCTCCTTCTCATCTTCTTTGCGGCCGTCGGAGCACTAGACTTGTACATGCTTTTGGGTGAGCCAAGTGTTGTCATGGACCGATTCCGAATCTCAAGTAGCACGAACGTCGTCGGACTCCCAGATATCCCCATGCCGCTAAGTTTCCGAGGCAAATTCCTTGGCATGATTGCGGGAAACATTGTCACGTGCATTCTTTTTGAATATCTTGTTGTGCTTGGACCCGTGCGCACATATTTCCGCAACAAATATCACGTCGATGCTATTCCCATGAGGAAATAAAGGGCTATCAATACATGTACATTTTCGCTGATGTTGACATTTTACATTTGACTAATACTGTATACTGTATACTGATAAACCCGTTTTCTCCCCTAAAACATTTTGGAGAGGTAGTAGGCCCTTGACCCACGGGTTGGGGGTTATACATATAAAACCCACGGTTCAGTATTATAGGATTTACAGAAAGCCGAACTGTCATTTCGCAACTTTAAATTTCGAAATGGTCATTTTGACCCAATATGAACATTACAAAAGGGGGCAACAATATGCACCGCTCAAGTCGCGTGCGCAGTGATGAGCGTACCCCCGACATCGCCGTAAAGCGACTCAAATCCAGCGAATGTGATAAAATTTCTGTAGTCCCAACGGCTAAACTGTTGCAGCGATCGGCGTGGGATGCTTTTTTAGCGTCAACATTGTTTTTAAAGGTTCCACAAGATTTTTACAACGTATTTGAATTGGCGTCAAATCTACAACCCAAAAGTCCTTGTGGTACTGAATACAAACTTTATCCTGGTAATTAATGGAAATGACTAAGAGTTGCATTGCTATGACATTTAGAGGCGTTTGTAGATACACTGGGAATTCGGCTCTGTGGACCATTCGACTTGCTAGCAGCGGCGAACCAAAAGATTGTGACGACCGACAAACCTCTCTATCTTCATGGACGCTTTTATTTTGATCCCCCTGAGGTAGCCACTGTCATGATGGACAGTCGTAGTGGTTGTGGTCAACACTGGGGGTATTTTAGGTAGATGCTCTTTTGTTCGAAACTTGTAGTTCTGGATTTTGATTGAACTCGATCTGATGTAGAGATGCTCCTGACCAATTGCCAGAGTATGTCGTTTGTGCGGCGAGCAGTCACGAATGTAAATTCGATATTGTTGGAAGTAGTTTATTTCAAGTGCTGAGGAACAGATTGGAAAAGTGCCGATCAACTCTGGGAGATACTAAAGTCGCAACCTTACTCAAGAAAATTGAGGTATACAGCAATGAGAAAGTAGATCCACCAGTGGCAAAGCTGCAGGCAAAAAGGAGTAAGGAAAGCGTCGCCGCGTCATTGCATCAACTTGGCATTGTCGTTCCGATAGACACGAATACCAAGACAGGTTATCGTGAACTGCCTACCACTGGAAAAGATCTTGCAAATCTGCTTCACCAGCTAAAGCAAGACGTTAATAAAAAGTCATCGGCACGAAAACGGCTGAGTGAACTGATTACACGTGCTACGATTGCAAATGATGAATGCGACTTTGGGACAGGTCTTCTGCTGGGCCTGGATGTCTTCACTGCTGGCTCGTGCGTCGAGGTGCGTTGCACATTGGCTCGGTCATTTTGAAAACTTTCTTCACTTTTTGTGTCTGTAGAAGGAAGCACTGCAGCTATTACGTGTCGCGTACATGCTGCTGCGTCGCACCGACTTCTATAAAATTGCATCAGGACAATGTACTCACCGCAACGACGATGATTCAAGAGCGTTTATCGATTCTATCGTCAGGTCGACTTCCAGTATTCTTGATACCGATCAGCGGTCCAGACACGTAACAGTGATGCTTCCACAACCCCATGCTACCAAATAAAAAAAGTCTGATGCAGCAGCCAGATTAAAAGCATGTCGTGCGAAGCAAGGGATCGTTTTTGCCGCAAAGCAAAAGGAAGTGTAACATCTCCGTAAACTGAAAAACGTGAAGTCTTTTTGCGTGCTTCTTTTCAAGAGTATACTTTTCAGTTAGACTTTACCATGGCTTTTGTAGCTACGAACACTTGATTCCCAAACCGTCTTCATTCGTTAAATGCAGTCTTCAATATCCATACCACGGCATAATTCATGCAGGAATGAGCGCGTCCACTTATGGCTATTACCTCGTGACTATCACGATAAGCAGACTGAACATTCTCTTTCTGAGTTTCCGACAGCGCTGTTTCACCATTGTAAATTTTGCATCCAACGATTGACAGTAGCGGCAGCTTTCGGTAAAGTTGCCATCCAAGTGCCAGACTAATGTCGTGAAATTTGGTGCGCTCACCACCATGGCAAGCGCTTTCCCATGCGAATGCGAGATTCAGGAAGCAAAAGCTGCACACCGATAACTGGTTAGAAGTCCAAAGCAGTTCCAAAATGTGATCAGCTTCGCATTCAGACACTAAAAGTACTTGACCATTCTCGAACATTAGTGCAACGTCAATTACACGTAAGAACGTATTCATAGAGTTCAAGTGTGTCTGCGTCTCAATAGTTGCAAAGAAATTTTCAGTTCCGAAAATACGGGACTTTGTCCAGGCTAGACTCGCCAACTCTTTGGGAGAAACCATTTGACGAATAAAACCCTCCATGTCAAGCACTTTCACAACTCCAGTGAGATCTTGGACTGATTTGGCAGCTAAGATCTTCGTATATTGCCACGTCTTTTCCTTGACAGGAATACACTTGACCACTTGGATCTCTCGTACCTGTTGCACTTCTTGTTCCACCTGAAGCTCTCGTTCGCATTCATCCGTGTGCGCAGTAACACATACTTCGTCATCAAGACCATACAAAACTCCCATGAGGCAGATTTGATCGACCAAAACATCAGCGGCGTCCTTAAAATGTAAAAGCGCCTTGGTTTTAATCACTTCAGCAATTTTGTCTGCATGAATCTTCTCTTGGTACAGCGTCTCCAATGACCAGTTTTCATCGACCAATTCTTTGTCTGGGTTGAGCTGCGTCTTGCGAAAATGAATCCCATTCCCTGCCCACTCAAGCAACCCACGCACAGCCTCGGCTTTCGTGTTATCCACGACCCAATTAAGCACATCGACAGCTGAGAGCATTCGTTTGCCACTGGTCTGGTGAACACTCTGCGCGACTTCATCAAAACTTGCGATCCAAAGCGTTTGGTTGCATCCCAGCTGCCGCATTCTTCCGGCCCCTTGCATGAATTTGTCTTTCGTGAGTTTTGGTCCAAGCGTCAGCACGGCAGAAGCATCCGGCAGCAGCTTCATGTCTGATCCTCGCGAACGCGCTTCGTCAAAGATTACAAACGTTTCTTTCTCCAGCATCGACGACTTTTTCAAAGGCACGGTCATCTGTCGGGCCTTCTCTGCAATCATCCAGCAATTAAATTCTTTACGACTATCATAGTACGTAACGCCAGCGAAAGCGAAGCCAGGTTGCTTCAAAAGAAATTCTGCTGCTTTGATATTCGTCACTCCGGCAAGAAGCGCGCCCGTATCAATCAGAGCTTGGGCACGCTTGTCCATGGCAAACACAAGAACACTTTGCCACGGAATTGACGTTCGCTGCGGACTGGGACTAATGATTTCGTAGCTGTGAGTCACTTGCAAAATCTTGTCAATCATCTTTCCATTCGTGCCTAGTAGTGTGGGTTCATCCGGCTCCTGCTGTGTCACTGAAAGTGGAAGTAAACGGTGGTTGTCGTTAGTACCCGAGAATCCAATGTTCTTTTTCCCGGCTGCCAGGTTCCATGCCGTTCGTGATAATCGTTGCGGATATTGATGCGTATCCGTGGGGAACACACACGTATTTAAATAGAAATTGATCGTTGCCATACAGAATCTGTAAATTCTACACAGCATCTCGAACTGCCGAATATCAGCGAGACTTATATGACGAACATCACACAAAGCCGTTTGGTCATCAGCATCCAAGCGAGACTTGACGCTACTAAACCATCGATTGTACTCGTGAATCTGTTCCGAGATGTCCAAGCGCAACAACATCTCGAAAGTACTTTTAACTTCGTCATTTCTTAGTCCACTGTGATAATATCCTAGCAACGTAAGCACAATGCAAACGTCTGGATGGCTGAACTCAGACCGCTCTGACGGAACATCCCCAGCACGGAAAGGGATTGCAATTTTTTTCTTCCGTGTGCCAGGGTCCGGAAGACCAAAATCCACGCGATTGCGCTTCTCCAAGCAATGCTCAAACACTCCAAACGCTACGAGTCCTCTTAACGATAACAATTGAGTCAGGTACGGCCCGAGCTTTGACATGTGATCTCCAAGAGCTTCTTGTAGACTTACCGTGGAGTCTGTCATTGCCGTAACCAGCGCTCTACGAGCAGTTCCACGACCGATGGTATTGAGCCACATATGTTCAAATGAAGCACTATCAATGAGATCTAGTACGAGTG
>MIQA02021888.1:0-20345 GCA_001887855.2 Sclerospora graminicola | reverse complement strand
TAATGGAAAGTCAACAATGAGAAAGCCACAATTTTATTTGACTCTGGGGCGGAAGTCTCGATCATCGACTCCGCCTTTGCTCGTAAGGTGGGATGTCGTATAGACAGTACCCAGAGGCAAGAATGTGTTGGGATCGGCGAGAATTCATATATGACGGAAGGACGATCACGTGTGAAGATCACCCTGGCAGGATCCCTGGTCTACTATTTTAATGCTTGGGTTGGCCGGCTAGCCGGTCAGGACGCGATATTGGGGATGGATTTTATGGTACCAGCCGGTATACGACTTGACCTGTCTCATGGAACCCTGACTCTGCCGGATGAAGTGCAGATTCAGTTATCTGGCCGACGACCTTTATATGGTACTCATGTACGGATGTTAAAAATGGGTCAGTTCGAGAACATTGGGGTGTCCCGATCAGTCGATGTCGTGATTCGGTCGAGTGATCGGCAACAGAAATTGTGGCTGACCCGTGGCGAACGTTGGGTACCAACGTTCGTTAAAGGTATCGCCGATCAAGCTACATCAGAGTCACAAATATATCCGATCAGCCGCTGATCATCCACGAAGACATGATCTTAGGGATGTGGTTACCTGAAGGGAAAGTACCCCGACAGATCGGATATGTTTCAGTGGGATCACGAAGATACATTGAATGGCAGAATCTGGCTTATCAAGCCACTACGGACATGATCAGTGACGAAGATTTAGCGGATGAAGATACCTCACCTATGGTCGAGAAGCCGGAGTATTCTACGCCGACCAAGCTGTTGATACGGAGGCCACCGATCGAAGCGACAGGGGAAGGTCGGGTCAAAGAAGGTCCACAGATATTGAGTATAATTAGGCCCGGCTCACCGAAAACAACGGACCCAGATAGCGGAAAGGACAGTGGAGAGTTCAAACACGATCATGAGGAAGAAAAGGATGCACCAGCTGAATTCATTGCAGAGGAGGGTGAACCCGAAGTAAACCATCGGTCGAGTAACGTACAAGGGGCGATTCAAGATGATGCCGATCAGAAAAAAGTAGATCAGGTGGACGAGCAAGTGTGTATACACGAAGGTGGCGATCAGTACATTGAAGGTATCGAGAAGCAGATGGCCGTGTTACCGGAAGTATCGCCAAATATGCCAGAAGTCACCATGGAAGATTTACAGGTCGGTGATCCCGAAGTGAACACGCCCGAGCAGATCGATCAGCTGAAGAAGATCATCTGGAAGAGGCGTCACTTACTGATGGGGAAAGGTAACGCCCTACCCCCAGCCGCATTCGGAGCTGTCTGTGATATAGACGTGGGAAATGCGAGGCCGATCGCTCAGCGTTGTCGTAAAGTTGCACCTCAATACCGGGAAAAGTTATCCGATTTGATCAAGGGTTTGCTGAGTACAAAGATCATCCGACCGTCAACATCGCAGTGGGCTTCACCGATCGTGATTGTGATTAAGAAGAATGGGGTTGGTATTCGATTGTGTATCGACTATAGAATGGTGAATCGCCTCACGAAGTTGATGGTCTACCCGATGCCCCTGATCAACGACCTATTAGAAGATCTGGATAAAGTTTTATGGTTTTGTTCGTTGGATATGGCTAGTGGTTTCTGGGTGGTTTCGATGACTGATCGCGCTCGAGAGATCTCGGCTTTCGTTACACCTTTTGGACTTTTTGAATGGAATCGGATGCCGTTTGGATTAAAGAATGCCCCACAGATCTACCAAAGGCTGATCGACAATGCCCTCTATGGGTATTTCCAGATCAGTGCTGATCGGGAGGCCACTGATTTACATGATGTGTTTACGGAAGGTGAGCCAGACCAAGATCAGGGCCGATCAGTATTGGGAAGGCGATCATACATAGATGATATCTTGGTCACGGCAACATCCTGGGATATGCTATGCGATAAGGTCGAACGACTCCTGAACACCTGCGAGCGCTGGAATTTGTCGATCAGTGTGGTCAAGAGTTTCTGGGGTCAACCCAAGGTCGCTTACCTCGGCCATAACGTGTCGATCCAAGGATTGGAAGCAAACCCGAAAGATCTGGCTGCTCTCAGCAACTTACCTTTCCCCCGATCACTGAAGGCCATGCAATCCTTCCTCGGATCTCTGAATTATTATAGCAGATTCATCGAGGACTTCTCAATTTACGCCGCTATACCATATGAACTGAAGGAAGTTGATTATCATGGACTTCGAGAACGTGATCGGGTAGGAGGATCACCAATTGAGACTAATCACGAAGTTGAAGTTACCGAAACGGATCTCGAGACTTGATCACTGATTGATCGAACTGTGCCAGGGTCAGGGGACCACATGAATCGCGCTATGGTAGCCTTCAGTATGTTAAAGGCGAAGATGATCTCGACGCCGATACTGAAACACTTCGAACCGGAGAAGATTCCCGTGGTGATCTTATATGCCAGTAAATGGGCAATATCGGCCGCACTGGTCCAAGATCACGATGGAGTTTATTGCCCGGTAACGTTCACGAGCCGAACATTAAAACCGAATGAAGTTAACTATGGCATTGTGGATAAGGAAGTACTAGCGTTATTACGTGTGTTGGATGTTTGCTATTCTATGCTGGTAACTAGATCAATTAAGGTATTATCCAAGCGATCTAGTCTGGCGTGGTTACTATCCGCGAATGGTTTAGACGGAAGGTTGGGGCGATGGGCAGCGGTGTTATCTCAGTGGACTTTGGAGATCATTAAGTGCACCAAGGGCGAAGAAGAAATTCTTGGGACGCTGGCAGCCAGGATCACGCCCCGATCAGAAGTCGATGAAGCCCTGATCGAGGTCGCTCCTCGGAAGCAACCACGTGAATCGATCACTATACCCCCACCGATCGTCGGCTCAGAAGAAGATCTGATCGTTGTGAGTTTCGACGGATCGGCGAGTGTGAAGAAAGGTGTAGGGGCGTATAGCGCGTTGCTATGGAAACTGCCAGAGTGGACTGTTATATCGGCCGGTTCAGATTATACTCCAGGTATCACGGTCAATGAGGCTGAATATCGTGGTCTGCTGCTAGGTTTGGATCTCTTGCAACAGCAAAAGATCGGAAGAGTAATCATATGCGGAGATTCAAACCTGGTGATTCGGCAGATCACTGGAGAGATCGACTGTAAAGCGCCGCGTCTGAAACTACTGAATGATCGCGTTATGAAAGCTTTACGCAGATGGCCAAGACATGATCTTTTGCATGTGAACTGTGTTTGGAATCGGAGTGCAGATCACTTAGCCACTATGGCTATGCGTGATCAGGCCGGATCGATAGTTACTGATCAAGCGTTGTTGGAAGAACTGGTGGAGATCAATAGGCTGCCTGAGCTGATCCGTGTGGAAATGAAAAGGAAGCAGCCCAGATCTTGATTACGACGAGATCACGAACCAGATCACCACCCAACAGATCACCCTCTCGCGGAAGCCTGACAGAGGAAATAGTACAAGAGATGCGGATCGAAAGAATTCTCAAGGCTCAGGACGAGGAAAAATGGATCGGTGATTTGAAGGCGTTTCTAAAGGGTGATCTGGAGAAGCTGAGCCAGAGTGAGGCAAAAGATTGTGCCAAGATTGCGTCTAACTACGAGATCGATGAAAATGATCTATTGTTTTACTATGTCCAAGCTGATCAGGCCGATGCGGATTTGGACCGATCGGCCAGACTCGTGATCCCGGAGACTTTACAAGCTGATATCTTACACCATTATCATGTTAGTTTGGAGGGTGGTCACCAGGGCGTAGGACGAACGTACCACAGGATTCGTAAACATTTTCATTGGAGAGGATTATATCGAAGTATACAAAAGTTTGTTGGGACATGTACGGATTGCGAAACTGGAAAAGGTATGCCCAATATCCGGGGGAGATCACCTGGAAATATCCAGGCGACCTACCTTTTCCAGGTGATCGCGATGGATCACATACCGTCCCTCCCAAAATCGTTCAAGGGCAATACCGAGTTGCTGATCTGGACTGATCTGTTCACGGGATTGGTGATTGCGAAAGCGGGATCTACTCGAACGGCTCAACAAGTCGCTTGCAGTTACGAAGAATGTGTGTTTCGACGGTTTGGAGCCAGTGAGGTGATCAGGCATGATCGTGAACCAGGTTTTATGGTCGAAGTGTTCCGATCTTTTATTCAGATGCTTGGCCAGAAACAGAGCGCGACCATGGCGTACCGTCCACAGGCGAATGGTAAAGCCGAGCGGATGGTACAAACGTTGACCAGGGCTATCAAGATGTATGTCGCAGACTCCGCGCAACAAGATTGGGATGAATATGCAGAGAGACTGGTGTTTGCCTTGAATTCCTCGTTTGATCGGATCAGGGGAGATACCCCATTCTATCTGGCATATGGTTGGGACCCCCGATCTACCATCGAGTCGGTGATTCCTGTTGGTTGCACACGAGGTCGAGATCGCGAAGCTCGTCGATGGCGCATGGGACTCCAACGTCACTACCAACATGCGCGGGAACAAGTCAACGAACGATTACGAAGAGCCATCCAAGAAAGAGCTGATCGGAACAATGATCAGGCTGATTCGCATAATATCGGGCCAGGATCAAGAGTTTGGCTTTACTTGGACCGCGTGAAAGAAGGATATGCCAAGAAGTTAGCACATTTATGGCATGGACCGTTCCGTGTAGCCGAACTAATCGGTGATCATGCCGCTCGACTGATTACCGCGGGTACCGATTATGGAATTTTCCCGATTGTTCACTTGTCAAAGTTGAAACTGGTCCGAGAATACCCCGATCGGCCTAAAACTAGGTTGTCAGGGGATGATCAGCCAAGGTTTGATTTTGACGAGGCTCTCTTACCCGAAGATAGTTGGGACAGAGCGCTGGACCCGAACGAATTCGAGGTGGAGAAGGTTTTGGATACCCGATCAGGCAAGAAGACTCGTTTTGGCCGGACCCACCGTGAATATTTGGTTCGTTGGAAAGGCTACGATGATCCCGAGTGGATAGATGAGCGTGATCTGAACTGTGGAGCGTTATTGAGAGAGTTCGAACGGGATCGGGTGAGAAGGAATCGTTTTGAGGTGATGCAAACCCACGAAGAGGGTAACCAGGAATCTCAATAGCCTGGGTTGACACATTGTGGCTGATCAGCAAATATGATGATCGGGCAAGTGGAGATCAGGGTGGTTGGACTGGTTTGGAAGAAACGGATGCATATACATATATATTTCTCAAGAATTATACCTGTACGCATGAGAGTGATCGACCTACAAGATGGAAGTGATAGTTAGACATGTACAAGATTTACGAAAGTGGAACGAGAAGATCATCAAGGAATGTTGTGATATATTAAGTGATTATGGAGAATGGAATAAAAGTTGGTTATCACGACGATCATGGACCATATTTAGTGCGCAGGCGAGCGATCTTGTACCCTGGATGATCCATGGGACTCGATCGGAACTGGTTTCGCCAAGGCTCATGCTGATCGGTCCAGAGCAAGCAATCACGCAGTGTGGCGACTGGAGTTATGTGCCCATAACCGGGATACCAATCCCCGCCGTCAGCCTTGAGTCCTCGCGATCCCGCTCGACGAACAGTTAAATGCAGGACGCCAGGGAATAGGAAAACGTCCAGATCACACTCGCCGTGCCGAATTCCGTCGACGACATAGTCGCAGATCGTGGCCCAGGCAGCTCCGGCTTTGGTGCGACGACGCTTGCGAGCATGATAGTAATGCTCGATCCACGCGTCCTTGCGCATCGCCGTCGTGATCGGGAAATGGTGAGTCGCCTCCCATATCGCCTGCACATGCTCTTGGTAATATAAAGCCAGGCGCCCCTGTAGCTCGACAAACCAAGGGCGATCAGGGAACGTCAGCCCGGGCATGGGTGTCAGGAGGGCATCCCAGGGTGCCGAATCGATCATAAGTTCGATAGCACTTCTGGTCAGCAACCTTGGTTGCCACTGCTTGTCCTTGGGTGCCGGCGATCTGATCGGGAAGATCCAGCCTGGCGGGCGGTACCACGCTTTTCTTCCGCACTTCGAGAACCCTAGGCGTCAGATCCCAGACCTGATCAGCACTCCATGGTTTCCGTGTGGCCATGTGAGCGGGAGTCGGTTTCCCCTGCATAACGACATACAGATCCATGAACGGTTGGTTCGGATCGTAGCTGTAGTCGTTTTCTCTGATCGATGATTGATCCGCGGGGATGAAGACGCCCGTAAAATTGGGTGGCGGGGCGATCGCTGCCCCAGTGGTCGTCGGAGGAATGTCAGGATCAGCTTGATCCGGTGGTTCCTCCTCGAGATCCTCGTCATCGTCGTCATCTGACTCCAGCAAAGTAACAGCCTGGGCCAGCGAATTCACGCCCGAATAACTTGGTGCTGGCGTACGGCGATCAGTGCTGCGCGATCGAGCCAGAACAGGCAACGTCCTCTCGTCCAGATCGGTTGATTCGTCATCCGATTCGACCACAAGACGTGATCGCTTGGCGGGGCTCATCTTTTGCTTCGACGAGCTGGTCAGCTTACGCTTCCCAGAACTTGAGGCCGAAGGCGTTGATCTTGGAGCCGCCGGTGGACGAGATTGAGATGACGCGGGATTTTCTGAAGTGCTGATCACGGGCTGATCAGCACTACGAGCAGGTAAAGAAGCGACGGAGGACGCGGGCGAAGGCGAGGCAAACTCGGGCAACTGTGGCGGTGTGCCAGATGGAGTGAACGAGCTGATCAACCCGGGAAGCCGTTGCAAGGCCGTCCGGACTGATCCTGAACCGGCGTCTGTTTTGGTCCACCTATCCATGGTTTGCACCGCGAGACTCTTCAGGTCAGCGTTATGCTGAAGCCAGGCGCGATCATCAAGCTCTAGGGTCTCAAGTTCGACCCGAGCGAGATTAAGCTCATGCCGGCAATTTTCAGCCACTTTCCGACTCTCATCCAGCCTCTTCTGTATATCAGTGCGGCCGATGCGAGAATCAGCAAGCTGTTTGGTCAAGAGCTGGACCTGCTCATCCGAATAGCGAGCCTCAATCTCCCGACGCTCTACATCCTCGGCAGTACGGATCCTATCGTGCAGAAGCTGATCACGGTCGAGACGGTGATCATTGATGCGTTGCAGATGATCTACCATCTCGACCATCGAACTCTTCATGGATTCGATACGTTCATCTGGAAATAAACATGGAGAGTCAGAAAACGGATTACAAAAGGAGCGAATGAGATGAACGTACCCTGATTACGGATGGTGATAGCCATCGAGTCGATCAGCGACTGTAAGGTGGCGACGGTGTCCGAGGGCTTGGAAAGTCGAAGGGCAGCGAGGTCAGCCGACAACTGATCACGCTCCATCGTCACACCCTGAAAGCGATCAGTCAGGTCCCGCAATTCTTGGTCAAGCCGGTCATGATCTTTGCCAAGCCGATCATGATCTAGCCGGAGAACCGACAGTTGGGTAGCCAGATCAGCGGAATTACGTGCCGAGGTATCAGCCGCGATCCGACGATCGGATAACTCAGCTGTAAGTGCCCGGTTGGTATCGTACAGAGAAACCAACTCGGGAATTGCACTTCGGAGTTCCGATCGTAGCCGACAAGCCTCCACGGGCCCCAACGTGAATGGGCCCGATCCATCTATCAGGCGAGTGAGCTGCTCCAAGGAGCGGAGAGGGCGATCTGACGAGGGTCGAGCAGGAAGACTCCAAGACGGTCGATATGAAGCGAGGGCAGTCGTCGGTCGGATGAGGCTGGTCGTGATCGGCGTAGAGGTCGTGATCGGGGCGATCGCAGGGGTAGCCAAGCTGGAGACGGAGGGCGAAGAAGCGATTGGGCGGGCAGCCGAAGAAGACGAAGAAGGAAGAGGAGATCGGCTTGCGTCGGCCATGGTGATCACCAGAGAGGAAGTTCAAAAGTGAGTGAGTCGAACTGCAGTCGTTGTGCGGCTACAGTTAGTCTCAGGGGCGGCTGTGGTGAAGCGATCGAAATATTGGGATTGAGGTGGACCACACATGGCCGTTGATTGGTGATGATAGAACACCCATCAACATATGCGGTTGATGGTTGGGAAGAGGTTGATCACGATTAAGAAGAAAAGGTGGTGGCCAACGGATATTTACGGCGTGGAAGAATCAGCCAAGTATGGTCGTTAAGCCCAGTCCCAGGCACTGGCAGAATGATGGAGATCACGATTACGATCGTTGTCACAGTCACTAGGTGGAGTTCTCGTGGATATAATAAGAAATAGTGACTGTTGACATGGCATACCAGGGCAGGTGACCAGCCGATCTCTGAATGGTATAGTGGTGGAAGCTGGCGATGATACGAAGTTACAGCCTGATCGGCTTGTCATGCCCGAAGAATGAAGATCAAATGATGAATGAAGATCGGGCAGGTGGATTAACAGGTTATATGAGTGATGTGAACCTTTGGTTGGTCCGAAGATGATGTGGCAAGGCCTGATCAGCCGAGATCAGTGTGGTATGGTTGTCCCGACGGTGTATTAAGATCGGAAGTGTGGTTTGGAAGATGAATTGAGTCGTGATGATGATGGCCCAGAGCGTTCCCGAGGTGATCAAGGGCTGATCAGCCTGATCACCACCTGATCATTTGGTCGATCACTATGGCGATCGTGATCAGGGCCGATCAGCCTCTGATCAGCGTTGATATGCAAGGGCAAGCAAGTTCTCGGTTTGGTCGGACTATATATGAAGTGAACAAGTGCTGAAGAGCAGGTCTCAAGTGGTTTCAAGGTCGTTTGTTGAAGATCAGGATGTTTTGAAGATCTTCTGAAGAGTCGGGTCATGATCAGGGCAGAATCGGTACAGGTCAGCTTGAAGGTGCAGCCAGGATGGGTAAGAGAGTGTTACGCAACCGTGCGACGATGTAAATAGGTTCGAAGTAAAGGTCAGGCATGAGTTGAGGTATGGTACACAGGTATAGGACATTGCATATATAATAACAGGTTTAGATTTTCCCCTAAAGCAAAGAGTCGCTCCGCCACGTGTGCGGTCATTGGGAGCACAGGGTTGATTAGTCCCCTCTTGCTCATCTATTTCCCGGTTAAGACGCGCTTCGACGCATTTTGGCTTACCGGAAGACCCCCGACGGGTTTGTTTTAGGTGATCGAACCTCACCCGCAACGCGCACGTGTTTGGAACACGTTAATAATATTGGTAAAGGTTTTGTGGAGATAATGTTTGTGGATTACTGTGGAAGATCGTGGATTGATCGCATTTTCTTGGTTTCGTTATATCTCTCTCTCATTGGCTGGGCTGATCAGACGAACTTTCCTGATCAGTGCCTAGATACTGAATAAGTGTCGACCCCAACCCGTTCTCCGGTGAAGATTTCCACCCGAGGACAACCCCCGTCTCGAGAAGGTCAAACCCTCCGACCTGATCAAGATCATCCTTTTCGTCACCGAGTCCACCTAAGTGAGTGTAATCAGCCCCGATCGACGGGTACACAAGTTGAGATGAAGTTAAACATAGATCCTGATGAGCATGAAGACCGGCCAGATGACCGGGAGGATCAGATCAGTCACCACAGTGGTGATTCATCTGATTCCGATGCTGATCAAGATCGACGGAGTACCCCCTCCGATAGTTGGTCGTCCGGGCCAGTGGGTATCCGGATTCCACCCACGACTTCGGTCATGGATTTGGAAATCGGCTCCACCACAGTAATATAAAGCCAAGCGTCCCTGCAGCTCGACAAACCAAGGGCGATCAGTAAACGCCAGCTCGGGCATGGGTGTCAGGAGGACATCCCAGGGTGCTGAATCGATCAGAAGTTCGATAGCACCTCTGGTCAACAACCTTGGTTGCCACTGCTTGTCTTTGGGTGCCGGCGATCTGGTCGGAAAGATCCAGCCTGGCGGGCGGGACCACAAGCGAGGGACGAGTTTCCGCCGCACTTCAAGAACCCGAGGCGTCAGATCCCAGACCTGATCAGCACTCCATGGTTTCCGTGTTACCATATGGGCAGAAGTCGGCTTGCCTTGCATGACGACATACAGATCCATGAACGGTTGGTTCGGATCGTAGCTGTAGTCGTTTTCTCCGACCGACGATCGATCCGCGGGGATGAAGACGCCCGTGAAATTGAGTGGCGGGGCGATCGCTGCCCCAGTGGCCGTCGGAGGAGTGTCAGGATCAGCTTGAGCCGGTTGTTCCTCCTCGAGATCATCGTCATCGTCGTCATCTGACTCCAGCAAAGTAACGGCCTGGGTCAGCGAATTCACGCCCGAATAACTTGGTGCTTGCGTACGGCGATCAGTGCTGCGTGATCGGGCCAGAACAGACAACGTCCTCTCGTCCAGATCAGTTGATTCGTCATCCGAGTCGATCACAAGACGTGATCGCTTGGCGGGAATCATCTTTTGCTTCGACGAGCTGGTCTGCTTACGCTTCCCAGAATTCGAGGCCGAAGGCGCTGATCTTGGAGTCGCCGGTGAACGAGATTGAAATGACGCAGGAGCTTTTGAAGTGCTGATCACGGGCTGATCAGCACTACGAACAGGCAAGGAAGCGACGGAGGACGCGGGCGATGCGGGGCAAACTCTGGAGTCTGTGGCGGTGTGCCAGATGAAGCAAACGAGCTGATCAGCCCAGGAAGCCGTTGTAAGGCTGTCCGAACTGACCCCGAACCGGTGTCCGGTTTGGTCCACCTATCCATAGTCTGCACCGCGAGGTTTTTCAGGTCGGCGTTATGCTAAAGCCAGGCGTGATCATCGAGCTCTAGGGTTTCAAGTTTAACCCGAGCAAGATTAAGTTCGTGCCGGCAATCTTCAGCCACTTTCCGACTCTCGCACAACCTCTTCTGTATATCGGTGCGGCCGATGCGAGAATCAGCAAGCTGTTTGGTCAAGAGCTGGACCTGCTCATCCGAATAGCGAGCCTCGATCTCCCGACGCTCTGCATCCTCGGGAGTGCGGATCTTGTCGTGCAGCAGCTGATCACGGTCGAGACGGTGATCATCGATGCGTTGCAGATGATCTACCATCTCGACCATCGAATTCTTCATTGCCTCAATACGTTCATCTCGAAATAAACATGGAGAGTCAAATACGGATTACAGAAGAAGTGAATGAGATGAACGTACCCTGATCACGGATGGTGATAGTCAGCGAGTCGATCAGCGACTGTAAGGAGGCGACGGTGACCGAAGGCTTGGAAAGTTGCAGAGCAGCGAGGTCAGCCGACAACTGATCACGCTCCATCGTCAGACCCCGAACGCGATCAGTCATGTCTCGCAGGTCTTGGCCAAGCCGGTCATGATCTAGCCGGAGAGTCGATAGCTGGGCAGCCAGATCAGCGGAATCACGTGCCGAGGAATCAGCCGCGATCCGACGGTCGGATAACTCAGCGGTAAGTGCCCGGTTGGTATCGTACAGAGAAACCAACTCGGGAATTGCACTTCGGAGTTCCGACCGTAGCCGACAAGCCTCCACGGGCCCCAACGTGAATGGGCCCGATCCATCTATCAGGCGAGCGAGCTGCTCCAAGGAACGGAGAGGGCGATCTGATGGAGGTCGAACAGGAAGACTCCAAGACGGTGGATACGAAGCGAGAGCAGTTGTCGGACGGATGAGGCTGGTCGCGATCGGGGCGATCGCTGGGGTAGCCGTGCTGGAGACGGAGGATGAAGAAGCGATCAGGCGGGCAGCCGAAGAAGACGAAGAAGGAAGAGGAGAATGGTGATCACCAGAGAGGAAGTTCAAAAGTGAGTGAGTCGAACTGCAGTCGTTGTGCGGCTACAGTTAGTCTCAGGGGCTGCTGTGGTAAAGCGATCGGAAAATATTGGGACTGAAGTGGACCACACATGGCCGTTGATTGGTGACGATAGAACACCCATCAACATATGGCGGTTGATGGGTGGGAAAAGGTTGATCACGGTTAAGAGGAAAAGGTGGCGGACAACGGATATTCACGACGTGGAGAAATCAGCCAAGTATTGTCGTTAAGCCCAGTCCCAGACACTGGCGGAATGATGGAGATCACGATCACGATCGTTACTACAGTTACTAAGTGGAGTTCCCGTGGATGTAATAAGAAAGAGTGACTGTTGACATGACGTGTCAAGGGCAGGTGTCCAGCCGATCTCTGAATGGTATGGTGGTTGAAGTTGATCATGACACGTGGTTACGGCCTGATCAGCTTATTATGCCCGAGCAATGAAGATTAGATGTGGAATGAAGTCGGGCATGTGGAGTGACAGGTTGTGTGAGTGATGATAACCTATGGTTTGTCCGAAGATGACGTGGCAAGGCCTGATCAGGCCTGATCAGTCGAGATCGGTGTTGTATGGTTGTCCTGACGGGGTATAAAGGTCGGAAGTGTGGTTTAGAAGATGAATTGAGTCGTGATGATGATGACCCAGAGCGTTTCCGAGGTGATCAAGGGCTGATCAGCCTGATCACCACCTGATCATTTGGTCGATCACTATGGCGATCGTGATCAGGGCCGATCAGCCTCTGATCAGCGTTGATATGCAAGGGCAAGTGAGTTCTCGGTTTGGTCGGACTATATATGAAGTGAACGCTGAAGAGCAGGTCTCAAGTGGTTTCAAGGTCGTTTGTTGAAGATCAGGATGGGTTGAAGATCTTTTGAAGAGTCGGGTCGTGATCAGGGCAGAATTGGTACAGATCAGCTTGAAGGTGCAGCCAGGATGGGCAAGAGGGTGTTACGCAACCGTGCGACGAAGTAAATAGGTTCGAAGTAAAGGTCAGGCATGAGTTGATGTATGGTACACAGGTATAGGACATTGCATATATAATAACGGGTTTAGATTTTTCTCCTAAAGCAAAGAGTCGCTCCGCCACGTGTGCGGTCATTGGGAGCACAGGGTTGATTAGTCCCCTCTTGCTCAACTATTTCCCGGTTAAGACGCGCTTCGACGCATTTTGGCTTACCGGAAGACCCCCGACGGGTTTGTTTTAGGTGATCGAACCTCACCCTCAACGCGCACGTGTTTGGAACACGTTAATAATATTGGTTAAGGTTTTGTGGAGATAACGTTTGTGGATTACTGTGGAAGATCGTGGATTGATCGCGTTTTCTTGGTTTCGTTATATCTCTCTCTCATTGGCTGCCTGATCAGACGAACTTTTCTGATCAGTGCCTAGATACTGAATAAGTGTCGACCCCAACCCGTTCTCCGGTGAAGATTTCCACCCGAGGACACCCCCCGTCTCGAGAAGGTCGTCCCCTCCGACCTGATCAAGATCATCCTTTTCGTCACCGAGTTCACCTAAGTGAGTGTAATCAGCCCCGATCGACGGGTACACAAGGTGAGATGAAGTTAAACATAGATCCTGACGCGCATGACGACCGGTCAGATGACCGGGAGGATCAGATCGGTCACCACAGTGGTGATTCATCTGATTCCGATGCTGATCAGGATCGACGGAGTACCCCCTCCGATAGTTGCTCGTCCGGGCCAGTGGGTATCCGGATTCCACCCACGACTTCGGTCATGGATTTGGAAATCGGCTCCACCACATTGCTTCGCAGTCCAACAGTTGGAACAGCTAAAAAAAGTCTGCCAAGAGTTCCGAGGGATCCCAAGAGTTATTGTATCTTCGCGGCCGGTACAGCCGGGTGTCCCAAGAACTAGACGCCACGCAGGATGGCCGAGACCACCTGCGATGGTCCCATGCTCATGCTCTCCACCATATTTCTTCTCTGGAGCAACAGTTGCAAGAAGCTTCCTCCAGGCAGCAAGGGCTGCGATCTGAGCTTTACCAGGTTTGGGGAAGATATCATGACGCTCATGATGAGCTGATTCGGGCCGATCGTGCCTACGCCGCCCTGCTGGATAAAGAGGATCGGTTCCGGTCCCTGTTATGACAACTCATACCGGCTCGAGAAAACTCGGACCCAGACCGCCCCCATCCTACAGGCTCCTTTGTGTGCGCGAGAGGCCATCTTCGCCTTTCTGGGGATGGTAGATCAATGAAGGCCTCCCCGCCGAAACTATCCCAGTCATCTGCCTCAGAACAATCAGGACCTGGGAAGCTTCCGGTCAGCTCTAATCCACCCCTGGTTGGTTCGGATCTCTCGTCCGAATCGGCAGGATCGGAAACCGGAAAACGTCCGGCCAGGTCTAATTTATCCCTGGCCCGTTCCGATCCGCATTCAACCCCTCAAAAACGGAGAAAAAGGAGTAAATCCTCCCTCCTGCACCATGAGCAATTCGGCTAGCGAACGGGAGCTTGAGTCGGACAGCGACGATAATTTATTTGCAATGGAGGCCACCGCCGTATCCCCACTCGTTTCCCCGGAGAAAACTAGTATTACGCCTGGCGCGTCGTCTAGCTCAGAAGACGACTGGGCATCCGGCCCGGAAACTGACCAGCCATCCGGTTCAGGGGCTGCCTCGCCATCCGGCTCGGCAGCTACTTCTCCGTCCGGATCCAAGATTGGCTCCCCGTCCGGCTCCCCGTCTGGTTCACCCGCGAGTTCAAATCCGCCCTCCCCTAAGTACATATACGATGATGACGATGAAGATGAGGATTACCACAATCAGCAGGTGTTTGCTGCGTTGTCCCGCTCTCGCGCGGACGCCCGTCGTCGCCTTTCGAAACCTGGTGGTCAAACGGTGGCTCGTCCGGTTCCCAATCAGGTTATCGATTTGCAGACCCCGCCGCCCGCTGGGTTTGGCTCCGGAGAATACGATCCGGCTGATACATCTTTGCCTCCCGACACCGCCGTCGCCCCGACCTTCCGGGTCACCTTACAGACATGGAGGAACAAACCGCGTATGGCAAGGACGGATTCTATGGTCGTCCAAAAGACGCACATCACTACCCCTACAGAGGCGGAGGAGTTAACCGTCGCGTGGGAACATATGTGGAACTATCATAATACATGACGACGGTTGGCGTATTGGAGTGTTACTGCAAATAAGGCGAGTGGGGTAGATTTTTTACTGTCACCGACGTCGGACTAAAGGCTCAGCCATGGCAACACCACCGCTGGACTGACAGCATTAAAGCAGTAGCGTTCGACCACTGGAAACTGATTAACATCTATGCTCCGCTTGACACTAATGCTAACCGTACTTAGTTCTTTACAGGTCTAGCGAATTGGAATTTCCAGAAATTGAATAATATTTTTTGCGCTGGTGTTTTAAATTGCGTAGTGGAGCCGCAATTTGACCTGTCAGGGCCAGTTTGAGTGGTGGGTCGAAATGTAGTGCACTGTCAACATTGGTGGCTACAGCAGGATGGTATAACGCAGCGTTTGCACAGCACTCGGCATGCGAAGAAGACGAGTGGAGTAATCGTGTTCACTTCACATTATGGACGGCCAGCATATTGGATAGAATATACATACCAATTAAATGTACTGATTCGGTCCAATGCGTGGACACTAGCATGCCGTTGGTATCATCGGACCATGACGAAGTAGCGGTAATTTTGAGGGAACCGGCGCAAGCAAATAGCAAAGGGTTTGCCGGCATTTTCTTTTACAGTACCCAGTTCGAGGAACCAATAAGAAGCGAGTCACCGAAGCGGTGAAGGCAGAAGTGAAGATTAAATGACGAAGGGACCTGAACGAGTGTGTAAATTAAATTCGTCTAGTGAGAATCTGGAAGTCAGTTATCATTACGGTAAGCAAGAGAGTGGGGAAACGGCGTTGACGAAAGGCGGCGCAGCTATCGTATTCATTATTTGGTATGTCCACCACCCGCGACCGGATCCTCTGTGTAGCCGCAAATGAGGCAATTCAAGAAAATAAGGTACGTATAGGTCGGAAATTTCGAAGATCGATGGAATCGATGCGATGGCTGTTCCAGCGAACAGCCATTTGGCAGAAGGACGAACGAGTTACGGCGATCACAATAGTAGACCCAGCATGTAGGCATCAGTATTCCAAACAAGTTTACGTGGGTATGGCGGAAGATTTTTAGTCGGCATCACAGGACGGTGCAAGTACAAGATTCGGAACGGGAATTTGACAATTTCGTGACTATATAGAAGGAGAGACGACTAACAGCAATGAAAAGCACAATTCTCCTTGCTTCCATGGATGAATGTGACGTCAAACTAGCTATACGAAGACTAGAGCGGCGGAAAGCAGGTGGGCCGGACGGGTTGAACAATAATATTTTCAAGGATTTCGCTGAAGATCTGATCCCAGATTTGTGCATGGTGTGCAACGAGATCTTAAAAGGCTCAGAGCCACCTAAGGCATTATTGGAAGCAGTGATCATTCCGTTAAGAAAGAAGGGAGATTCGGTCGGCGCGATGGACTACAGGCCCATTTCATTGCTACAAACAAGTTACAATCTATTCGCGAACGTAATAGCAGCAAGGCTGCAACTATTTTTGGGGAGATTGATTGGAGAAACGCAGCAACGTTTCGTGCGTGGACGGCGTATGGATCGCACGGTAGTACTAATGCTGGATATGTTACAAAATTACCGCTTCCTCAGCGAGGCGGATCGGTCCAATATCCTGCCTTGGCCGGTCGAGCAGCTGAAAAACCTGAGTCTTGCCGATGTTTTCAGTTCTCATCTCGCTTACTCTTTGTCCCGTCCACCTCATTCGCTCAGTCACGCAAGTTGCTTCCAACAGACACTTGGTGCCCCGACCTGATGAGGTCGGGTGCTGTTGACAAGCTCATGGAAACTGAGCCTTGGAAAATCTTGGCCACTGAGATGCCAGATATGGGACTTCCGTCCAGCCCATGGTGTATCGAATTCCGAGCGAGGTTCCAAAAATTCCCTGTGACCCATGCCCAGTCCATCTGGGAATCCACCCATATCCTATTCATCTCGGCCGAAGATAAGCGAGAAGACATGTCTCTCTTAGTGTATTCCGCCGCCCAGAAGAATCGACGTGGATGAGCCTCGGAGGCGAGGGTCCGTTTGTGTGTGTTTGTCTTGGAGAGCTTCAGGGATGGTGTTTGTGACCTGGACCTGTTTCTCTCCCTTTTTATACCTCATCTGCCAAACCGAAGGAGAGAGGATCGGCAGAGGGAGGAACGTGGTACCCAGGCTTAGGTGCACCGGATCGGACTGCCTCTCTTTCCGAATCTCTGGAAGCCATCGACCGGCAAGATCATTGGCGCAATCAATACCGCAAACGACCCTCCGACCATCCTGGACTTCAAGTGTCTCGGCTCCGCAACAAGTATATTCGTCCATAGCGGTGTGCAACCTGACTCTTTTAGTTTTTTCCTTTCCTTTGTTCTCCTTTTAATATATCCATCCATGCTTCTTTTGTCCCCACTCCATCCTTCACTTCAGCTGTTAACCAAGTTAGTCACGCCCGATCGGCTGTGGGTCTGCCTAGAGGGATCTCCTGTCACCACAGGGCATCTCCTGATCCGGTCGGGTCTGAATGATGGTTCCCAGTTCTAGTCGTCATACTCTTCTTCTCCGAAACAATTGGATCTGGATGGGTGGGCCTCGCACCTGGCGGCCTGTCCGATTATCTCTGATAGCCTGTTCATTTCTGCCAATCCGTCTAACATACCTGGATCCCAGACGGTGAGGCCGACCTGATCACGCATGGCCAATGTATCCAAATGGTCTGCACTGTTGTTCCACTCCCGTTTGACATGTAACAGTTCATGTTCTGGCCATTTCCGCAGGGCGGACATAACCCGATCGTTCAAAAGTCTTAGTCGAGGAGCCTTGCAGTCTATCTCTCCCGTGATTTGCCGGATCACCAGGTGGAATCACCGCATATGATGATCCGCCCCTGCGTCCGGCCAGCCAGCAAATCTAGCCAAAGTAACAGTCCTCGGTACTCTGCCTCATTCACGGTTATGCCAGGCGTGAAATCTAAAGCTGCTGCGACCACTTTCCACTCGGGCAACTTCCATAAGATAGCACTATAGGCACCTACTCCCTTTTTTACGCTTGCTGACCCGTCAAAACTCAGAACCATCTGTTCTTCTGTTGGTCTCACTGTTGGTGGTGGTAATATGATGGATTGTCGGGGCTGTTTCCGAGGAGCTATGGCTATCAGCGCTTCCTCCACTTCTGCCCTTGGGGGATGCTGGCCGCTGGTGTGCCCAGTATCTCCTCTTCTCCTCTGGTACACTTGATTACTCCTGAGACCACTGGGACAGCAAAGCAGCCCATCTACCCAGCCGACCGTCAATTCCATTTGCCGTCAGAAGCCATGACAGGGTCGACTGTCTAGAAAGTACCTTAATAGGTCGAGACACCAGCATAGTATAGCACACATCCAGGATCCGTAGTAAAGCCAAAACTTCTTTTATCCACTAGCCCATACTTAACTTCATTAGCCTTCATAGTCCGGCTAGTGAACGTCACAGGACAATACACTCCGTCATGATCCTGCACAAGGGCAGCTGAGATAGCCCACTTGTTAGCATAGATGATGACCACAGGAACCTTATTAACATCGAAATGCTTCAGGACTGGTGTGGTCGCCATCTTTGCTTTCAGCATGCCAAAAGCTACCATCGCCCTGGTCATGTGGTCGTCCGGCCCGGCCGCATAGGAATTGGGCAGCCGGTTGCCTGTCTGGATAGACAAGGGCGGCATCTCATTGGTGGAAATAGTTGATCCGGGCGGTGTCCCATTGGTGGAAATATTTGACCCGGGCAGCACCCCATTGGTGGAAATAGTTGCCCCGGGAGGCATACCATTGGCTGATATTGCTGGCTCGGTTCGCACTTCCCCTTGCCTATCCTGCTCTCTCAGCTTGTGGTAATCCACCTCCCGTAATTTATACAAAACCGCAGCATAGACCACGAGATCCTCAATGAACCGACTGTAGTAATTCAGACTGCTCAAAAACGATTGAATGGCCAAATCCTTCGGATTAGCTTCTAATCCGGCAATCGAGACCTGGTGACCCAAATAGGTCACCTTAGTCTTTCCCCAGAAACTCTTCACCACACTAATCGAAAGATTCCACTTTTCAAACGTAATCATCAACTTTTCCACTTTGTCAAACAGTAAATCCCAAGTAGTAGCTGTCACGAGAATGTCATCAATGTAAGACCGCCGCCCCAAAACTGAAGGTTTTGGGTCGGGGTCCGGGTCACCTTCGGCGAACACGTCACCGACCAGAGCAGGATCTTGGTCCGCCTTGATCTTGAAGTGTTCGTACAACGCGTTATCTATTAGCCGTTGGTAAATATGCGGAGCATCGTTAGGCCGAACGGCATCCGATTCCACTCGAACAACCCGAAGGGCGTCACAAACGCAGTGATTTCCCGTGCACGGTCGGTCATAGAGACCACCCAGAATCCACTGGCCATGTCCAATGAGCAATACCACAAAACTTTATCCAAATCCTCCAGCAAGTCGTTTATCAACGGCATCGGGTAAACCATTAGCTTAGTCAGCCGGTTCACCAGCCGGTAGTCGATACACAGCCTTATATCCACCCCATTCTTCTTAATAATGATTACAATGGGCGAAGCCCATGGCGAGGTGGACGGCTGAATTACTTTGGTGGCCAGCAATCCCTTGATAAGCTCCGACAGCTTTTCCCGATACTGGGGGGCGACTCTCCGGCATCTTTGTGCAACCGGCTTGGCGTTTCCCACATCAATGTCGCATACCGCCTAATGGGCCGCCGGAGGCAGTGCATTTCCAGGACCAATCAGCTGATGTCTCTTTTTCCATATGATATCCTTCAGCCTGCTGATCTCTTCCGGGGTGCTCACATCCGGGTCTCCCACTTGTAGATCGTCAATAGTAACCCCCGGTGGGCAGGGGTTTTTCTCAGGTAGCACCGGCATCTGTTCCTCCATGCCTTCAACATATAACTCGACCCATTCATGATTGCAGACTTGGTCAGCTTCGACTAATTCCGTATCCGGGTCGGCCGGATCGGTCGATCCGCCTTCGGCTATTTCTGAATTCTGATCGGCCGGATCGGTCGATCCGGTATCATCTTGTTCATCAAACCGTCCGGCATCGAAAGTGACTGCACGTGCGACTCTGGCTTGTCTTCTCTCCTGATCTTGTCGTTCGTCCATCGTCAGTGGGGTGGGCAAAACCAGTTCAGCAATCGGGGCAAGGTCTCTGCCAATACGTTCAGCCGGATCCGGCGATGGCCGGCTTCGCGTCAATATCCTAGAAGGGGTCCGATACTCTGGTTTAGCCACCATTGGAGTCTAGTCTTCTTCCACTACTTCCTCTTCGCTGACCAAATCGTTGGTTGCCTGAAAGGCCAGGTTTTGCCACTCGATATAGCGTCTTGAGCCAATAGTGACATAATCCGGCCGTCGGGGTACCTTGTGCTCGGACAGCCACATTCCAATGATCGCATCTTCATACAAGGTGAGGGGCCTTTAGTTGAGATGACCATCCCCTTTTACAAACGAGGGTACCCAACACTCGCCCCTTGTCAGCCATAACTTACGCCGCCTGTCGTGTGGTCGTA
>MIQA02021883.1:0-12114 GCA_001887855.2 Sclerospora graminicola | reverse complement strand
GAGAAGTATCCTTCTCGAACTCAAGCAGGAGGTCAGGGGCATCCGCCCTCAACACCTCGATCGGTTCCCAAGAGTCAAACTCTTGGGAGTAACCCAGCCAACGCACCAAGTACTCGGTACGCCGCCCCTTCTTATAGGGAACCGAGCGCTTCGAAAGCAAGCGCTCGAGAATGTAGCGCTTGTTCCCCTGACTGTCAATCAGGGGCGGCGGGTGCTGATAATTCCCTCGGCGTTGTTGTTGCGGCGCATGGTTATCAGCTCCGCAACCTTGAGAAGCACTGTGACGCTTTGAGCGAGGACATGTGCCACTCGATGAAAACGTATCGTTATCATCGGGACGAGATTCGTGAGATTCTCGATGCGCAAGTCGTGATGCAGAAGAAGAGTGATCTTCTGATGCTTGACGTTGATCGTCTAAAGTCGGAGGTGGAAACTCTCCAGGCTCTCCAGGCTTCCCACCAGCGGTTGGAGGCCGACTACAAGTCTCTCTTGGGAGACTTGAAGAAGCACGGCATTCGCCGTGGCGATGCGTCGCGTCCGAAGACGTAGACGATCGGTATGGTTTGAGCCTCCCAACGTATAACGTTGGATGGAGGCGCATGGCCGCGGGAATGTCTAAAGTATAGGCATTCCCCTTAACACATTGGACCTTAAAGGACCCAATGAACTTAGGGAGCAACTTCCGTGTAGGGAAGTTGCTAATTGCATGTGTAGGCAGATTAGTTGTAGATAACATAACTAATTCACCTTTTTCAAAAGAATTTGTGTTCTTCCGTCCATTTTTATCTGCATTCTGCTTCTGCTTATCAAAAGCGGAAGCAAGCGCGTCTTTTACATAGCGTATTACAGCTTGACGTTGTAATACGAATTCACCTACCGCTTTATTGGCAGTGGATGGGTTGTTTTCATTGTCTGCAGCCATTGCTGCCGACACATATTCCGCATAAGCGGTTTCGGTTTCCGAAACTGCTTGAGTTTCTTCTGTAGTAACAGTAGAAGACACATCAGTTCTTCGCAAGTTGCAGCTGCAGCTTGTGCATCGACTCGCTTTGAATTTGAGCGGGTCCCTCCCCGACTTAAATTTGGCGTACCGCCAAGTAAAGCCGGGGTTCGTGGATGCCGTAAGGCATTCACGTAAAACGGTGTGTACTTGGTAGAAGCATGCACCGAGTTGTTTATAGCAAACTCAGTGAGTGATAAATAATCACTCCACTGCTCGAAGGCATGCGCATAAGAACGCAGCATGTCGCCGAGAACGCGGTTAACGCGCTCAGTCTGCCCATCCGTTTCCGGATGGTCCGCGGTTGACATTTTCAACTGCGTGCCCAATAACGAGAACGTTTCTTGCCAGAAACGCCCTGTAAATCTTGGATCACGATCCGAGACTATGTTTTCCGGCATTCCGTGTAAGCGGAATACCGTGTCAACGAATATTCGCGCCGTTTGCGCAGCGGTGACATTCGCTGACACTGCAGCAAGATGAACCATCTTACTGAAACGGTCTACAAAGACCACAATGCCTGTTTTCCGACTGTGATCAGCCGGAAGACCAAAGATAAAATCCATGAAAATGGACTTCCAACACTCTGTCGGAACCGGCAGAGATTGGAGGGGAGCCTGCGCGGACTGTGCAGGCTTGACGCGCTGGCATATCTCGCAAGCGCGGACGTACTTACGTACCCATTTATACTGGTTACGCCAGTAGAAATCGCGTGCGAGAGAAGCATACGTCTTCTCTCGACCTTGATGCCCCGAAATCGGGCATCATGGTACTCAAACAAAATTTGATGTTTGAGGTCATCGTCGTTTGGAACGACAATGCGATTAACATCATCTTGGTCTGTGCTGTAAAGCAACAGACCATCGTGCAATTGATAACGATGCACGCATGCGCGAAGGAACTCTGGAAGTTCCTTGCGCTTTCGATCAGATTGATCACTTAAGTAATCGATCAGTAGGCGAGTTTCCTCGTCCGTTTCGTACGCTTGACGTACTTGTCGCACAAGCGGTGACGACAGAGCAGTGCAACGTATTGCGTTTGCACTGGTTGCTTCGATTACGGACGGTTTCGTCTCGTAATCGGGGCGTCGTGATAGCGCATCCGCTACCACGTTCAGCTTTCCCGGTTTATACTCAACCGTGAAGTTGTATTCTGCAAAGAATGACAGCCAACGTGCCATTCTTTGAGAGATGTGCGGTGAATTCACGGCCGTGCGTAGCGACGCATGGTCCGTGTAAACCACGAAGGGTCTATTCTAAGAGATAGATCCGAAACTCCGCCAGTGCATACTTCATGGCAAGGAGTTCCTTGTCATGCACCGGATAGTTGCGCTCGGCTGGGCGCAGCTGACGCGATTGGCAATAAATCACGCGATCACGATCATCGTGATCACGCTGCATCAGGGCGCAGCCGATGGTGAAATCGCTCGCGTCGCAAACGACGTGGAACGGTCGCTCGTTATCGGCGATTGCCAACACGGGAGCCTCAGTCAAGCTACGCTTGACTGCATCAAACGCATCTTGGCACTGGGTATTCCAGCGCCAATCGATATCTTTCTTCAATAATTGAGAAAGAGGTCGGATCAGACCGGCATAGTTGCACGAATATTTGTGCAAATATGTCGCCAGTCCGAGGAACTTTCGAAGTTCCTTAACGTTATTTGGCGGTGGTCATTCAACGATCACCCTGATCTTTTCTGGATCGGGGCGTACCCCATTCTTGCCTACAAAGCATCCAAGAACGGGTATCTCAGGAGCGCCGAAGGTGCACTTCTTTAAATTTGCATAGAGCTTGTGCTTGCGCATAAGCTCTAACACCTGACGTAGATGTTCTTTATGAATGTCTACATCAGTTTTGCCATGTTCAGCCTTGCTATGGATGAACATGTCGTCAAAGCAGCTCGGTGCGAATTCTCGCACCGGGCGCAATAGATGTGTGACGCATCTGTTGAAGGTGGCAGGGGCATTTCGAAGCCCCTGTGGCATTACAAGCCACTCCCAAAGCATACCGCTTGGGGTGCTTACAGCCGTGAGAGGAATATCCTTCTCACGCATAAGGATTTGGTAGAAACCATCCCTCAGGTCGAGAGCACTGAAAACGGTGCTCCCGCTCATGCCATCGATGATGACATCCTTTCTCGGTATCGGCGTCTGCGCCGGTACCGTTGCTGCGTTCAGCTTATTGAAAGCATGAACAATTCTCCACCCACCAGTGGACTTCTTAACACAGAAGGTGGGGCTGGAGTGCGGAGAGGTAGACTCCCGCACATGTCCCGCCTTACGACGAGTTTCGAAGAACTCATCGATGGCTTTGACTTGATCGCGCGGCAATGGCCATTGCCGCGTGACACTGTACTTCGTGCCGGGGACGAGATCAATTTCGTGTCTCGTTCCCTTATCCTTGGGGAGCTCACAAGGTACTTCTTCTGGGAATACGTCAGCGTATTCCCAAAGTACTTCGTAGTACGGAGAAGTCGCCTTAAGCGACTCCCAGCTCTGCGCTTCAAAGCGCTGGACTTTGGTTTGATCACTGGGAACGAGTTCGTTCCCGATGGGTTCTAATTGTAAAGTGGATATTCGCTCGCGAATATCCACAACCTCATCAGATGCGACAATGACGCAGATCTGTTCGATCTGATCATTTTGCAAGTTCTTTGCGAACTTCTTCCAGCTCAAGGCTGGAAGGGCCATCATCTCTGAACTTAGGTTCGGAGGGTTGTCAAGTGTGAGAGACTGGGTAGCTAATCCGGTCTCTGTCTGCGTCAGGACGTTGATCGTCTCGACGGACACAGCTGCTAGATCAGACGCACATGTCCGATCTGTGGCACGGTGATCATCACTCGTGCACAAGGCCTTCTCTTCATGGTGACCACTGTCTACCATGTTGTTCATGCACTCTCGACTGTTCTTAGTCGTGAGTTCTTTATTTTCGACACGGAAGTCATTGGCTTCCGTGACGGTTTCGTTCTTTTCACGGTGGGTGTTTCCCGCCGCGTGCGCATTCTCTATACCACGACCGTCATCGGTTGTAGTAGTAACTTCAACACGGGAGTGCTTTGCGCCCGTGTTGCACACATTAGTGAAACGCAACGACTCGTTCGTCGCGCGTTCGCGTCCCTCTGGACTCTGATCAGCGGGTGTACTATCCGCTGACCTTCTCGGATCAGGTCTGGTGGTGCCATCGCTATCCACCAGGCTATCTGACGCAGCGGTTGTATCATGAGACACAGCCGGATTACTCACAAGGTGATCAGATCCTGTGAGACCGCCGCAGTCGATCGACAGGTTAACCAAGTCGATCGTTGGTTGATGCTTGGACATCCAAGGGATGCCCAAGATGACATCGAAATTGTCATCAAGATTGAGGACGATGTATTCATCCTCGAACGATAGTTCGTCCAACTCGAGGCGTGTTCGAATAACACGCTTCGGTATAGTCACAGTTGCACCTGTTGCTAACCGGACTGATAACATGCTTCTTGGAGATTCAATCTCCTCGAAGTTCAACGACTTTAGTACCTCAGTTCTAACGAAATTGTTTGACGCTCCTGTGTCAAACAAAGCACGCATGGGGACATCGTTTCCATGTGGCCTAACTTCAAGGGTAATGAGAGGTTTCTCTTCACCCTGCACTCGTTAACAGGACATAGTCCCGTCCGGGGCTATTATCCTCACATGCCCGATGTCGGCATGTGAGATAACCCGTCCAGTAGGGCACCCCGCCCCTACTGGTTGTTCACGTTTTTTGCATCAACAGAGGGTTGCCCTGTTGATGTCGCTTGCCAGCAGACTGTCCAGTCCGCTGACTGCGTGGTGCCGGACGCGGCGCCATACATTCATGGGCGTAATGGCCCATCTTCGCGCATCGATTGCAGCGAAGGAACTTCTTGTTCTTCGGTTGCCTCGGAGTTGAGGCAACTGCAACCGATAGGTCCATAGGTTCTGGACCTCCTCCGCCCGCATTCTGACGCGGATTTGGGTGTCTCGGGACGAAGTGTGAGCTTCGTCTCGATTGGAAGTTTTGGTTAGTATTAACATGCTGCATTGGCGGCATGTTAAAGTCGAAAGGCGCTTGTGCTTTCCGACTAACCCCAGCATGCGCTGCTGAGCGACGCATGCTGAACTCCTCCCGGATGCTTTGGTCTATAGCATCGCTCAGAGTCTTTGGGGGAACCCGGTAAAGACTCTGCTTGATGGGACCGTCATTCAGTCCCTTCATGAAGGCGGTGACCTGCATGGCAGGAGGCACCGGTTCATATACAATATTTGACAATAAATATTGTATTTTCTGAGCGTACGCATGTAGGCTCAGCTTTCCCTGCCTGAGTTCCATGAACTCTTCACGGCAGCTAAACTCCATTTCTGGAGCTTCAAAGTTGTGCTTTAGTTCAGCTTTTAATGACTGATATGTCAAAAACGCAGTTCCATCAGTGGATCTGCGGCTCATCGCCCATGCCCTGGCGCGACCGCCTAGGCATGTGGTGGCGAAATAAGCTTGTGAACGCGGGTCCACAATCTTCTGCGCAGTGATAGCATCCTCTTCCTCTGCGAACCACCTACGAAGAGGTTCGCCCCCTTCGCCAGTAAAGGGCGGAATCCGTGCCTTTACTACTTCAACGCTCGCACTAGATGCGGGCGCTGCTGTTGCTGCCGCCGGCTGGGAGCGCAACAGAGCATGACGCACCTGAGGGTCGACATACATTTTCTTGAAACGGGTAACCGTTTCTAAGGCATCCTCCGAGGTCTTGCCACGGAGGAGAGTGATGATTTCGGGCCCTATGGTCCGAATCATCTCGGTCAATGTGACCAGAGCACTCGGTGGCCAGTTAGGGAAATTTTCCGTAACTAGGTCGTGCGCGAGCTGGCGCTCACGCTCACGTTCACTGGCTGTTGTCATGACAGCTAGCGGCTCTTAAACCTTCGTTCTGCTAGTTAACTAGCGGAACGTGTCAAAAGTGGTCGTTTGGACGGACCACAAAGTGCTACCAGGTGTAACAGGGTTGCTGTTACGCGGCTTACACTGTTAGTTTGCAGTGAGGAAGCGTGCAAATTGTGTAGGACCAAATGTAATTTGGTCCTCCCTAGTTTACCTTAGATAAACTTACTTAAAAAAAAGGGACCCACTAGGTGCACACCCCCTTTTTGATACGTGCACACCCCCTGTACCGTAAAATAGGTACAACATACAAAGTCATAAACAAAGCAGCTTCGCAGAGCTGTATTTGGCGGGGGCTTCCTGCAACTCGATCCCGCTAATATCTGAAGACGCCTTGCTAAATTAGAAGAGATCGTAAGAAATTTGATACAGGTTAAGAAAACTTAGCTGATGCATAATCATTACATTTTTGAACACTTTTCAACTTGTATAAATTTTTGATAACTCTGGCAATAAAATTCTTCCAATATAGATTTAGGCAGCCTCTAGAGCTGCGACTAGCCTGCGCATTACTACTTGTGTGCTGGTCGAAAACTGATTCGGCGTTACAGAAGTTATTATCTTTGGCAGCTTATCATCAATCCTTTAAATAAGGTCCGTATTCGGAACACTTTTTCTGTCACAATTAAGATATCCAGATCGCCCGGACGCAATAGTTTGAGCTATAGATAGAAACACGACAAGATCGTCCGACTTAAAAGTTTTATTCTCAATACGGAAAAGCCCAGGCTGTTGGTGGCTCTCTCTTGGTTCAGAATTACTGGTAGCTAGATTGCTTGCATATATTGCAAGACCAGCCAGCAATCTATTATAAAGCAAAATGAGCCCATAATAATTCCATATTCCAATTATTTTTTTCTCCAGAACCAGATGCAGTTGAACCAAATCTAAGTTCAATTTTTAAACTAAAAAGTAAGCATAGTTAGGCTTGCGCCAAAAGCAGATTTACCTCCTAAAATCATAACCCAATAGTTGCTGCAATCTTGCTTTATAATTGACGAGAATGCTACTAAACTAAACTGATTTAGCTGGCCCAAAATATCTAGTAATTTAATTATAACAAACATTTGTTGTACCTACTTTATGTACAGGGGGTGTCACGTATCAAAAAAGGGGTTTGCACTAGGGTCCCATAAAAATTTCCACGATCATGGGGTACGGAATAGTAAGAAGCATGGTACGGAATAGCCCCGCCCCCAAATGTGGAATACATTCAAATATACGGTGTTTTCTCTGGTCAAACACGATGGAGCAAGTCAGAGCAGTAGCGGAGTTCGAGAAACGAAGTGCAGATCTACGGATCTAAGGTATAGAACTCCAGATTTGCCCGGAATGTCTGTTAGAAATAAATGGGAATTTCAACATTGTCAGACCGCAACTACTCAAAAACCATCGCGGACAACCATCGCGGACGATAGAAGACACAGATAATATCATACAAGCAGCTCACACATTTATTGTAGCTAATACTGGAATAGTAATGAAGACTAAATAGACTACAATTTACAACATCAGACGAGCGCCAAATCATTGTTTGTGATCAACATCTTCAACCTTGGCACTTGGTTTTGGTCAAAGATATACTCGATAGGCGCTCGTGCGATATCTAAAAGTCGGGCTTCGCTTAGACCAAAGGCACATGCGGCTCGCAAGTACTCGAGTGACAGGGTTGTGTCAAGCACGCTGTAGTCATCTGTGCATAGACACATGGGATAGATACCGTGGTGCTCATGGTCGCGCTCGTTGGTGAGCAATTTGCCATGTGGGTGTAAAGTGAAGCCACACACACATAGCCCCAGGGCTTCATCAGAAGGACATTTGCAGTTTCCATCGCTGCGATATCTGGCTAGCGTGTGTACGTTTGAAGTCAGACAAATCTCGATCGGAATTCGCAGCGCCAACATTTTCGCGTATAGAGACTCCGATAGGCAGCAGGCATGGCCAAGTCGGTCCGGTCGAAATTTCAATATCTGATCGGATTCATCATCATCAAAGTGTTCAGCGAAGTGCACGGCAAGTTTGAGGCCACCATCTCGCGCGCGCCTGAGGACATGCTCGAAGCGATAAAACTCGGAATTTGGACGCTCGGAGTTGCCGCTAAAGTCAATGCCAACAATAAATGGACAATTCTGCTGGTTCTTGCGCTCAAGGGCTATGCTAACCGTATCTTCCGCCAAATCCACGGACTGGTTCCGGTTAATGCTTAGCAGCAATCGGACTTCAATGTCCAAATCGTGTCGCGTCTGGCACTCCTCAAGCGCTGACACGACTTCATTCACATAATCAACCCGAGAGGCGCCATCATCAGGAAGGTCTCGCGGTGTCGAGCGAAGTTCCAAATACTTTACGTTGTGCGATGAAAAATCTTCTACCGCTTCAATGACGATCCGGCGGAGCACTCGTCGACTGACGACAACTTGGTGGATTAGTCCGAACATCTCAAAACATTCTTCAAGGCTTCGCTTCTGTGGGAGCCGCAATCGTTCCGTACCATTTAATCGCGCGTTTTCATTCAAAAGCTCCTCTAAAGTTGACAGCCGAATAGACCCATGGATATGCGCGTGTAGCTCTACCTTAGGTAACGCCCTGCAGTACGCAGCTAGTTGGGTATTCACCGCATTCATCGTACAATATGATGTGCGGCACATTATCGAGTGTACACTTGGTGTAGTTACGACTAAACGCCTCGCCTTGCCCTGCCATGATTGACCACTTCGTCATCTTTTCCAAGACCGGAGCCGTGCTGTGGTCTCGTACACTATGTAAGTTGGGAGGTGATCCGATCGACAACCTTATCAATCGCGTTCTCATGGAGGATCGTGCCGGTGAGAAGAAGTTCATCGATGACGTCTACGCCATGCAATGGGTGTTTGAGAACAAGCTGGACCTGGTATTCGTGGTGGTATATCAGAAAATCTTGCAACTACTGTATATTGAAGAGCTCCTCGAGATTGTCAAAAAGGACTTCATCGCATTGTTCCCTCAGCAGATTGCTAACAAGACGCCGGTCACTTACAACGACAAGTTCACCAAGATTCTCAAGGCCACGGAGCTAAAGTCCACAATGAAACAGGTACATCAGGGTCCGCGACGTTTCAATATGCAAGCCAAATCGAAGGGCGTGATATCGAAAACATCCGGCAAGACGTCATCTTCTTCGCGCTCTAGAACGGCTGCAGATGTAAGAGGTCCATTTCTGGTATAACTGGCTATTGTGCATTAATGCGTACGTCGTGATGGTTTTGTATTTTCGCTGAACTAAGCAGTCTAGCGATGATGGAAGTGAAAGTGCCACGTCTGACGGAAAAGATAAAGACCTTGAAAAGCTGGAAACTGAGGCAGCATTGCGCTTGTCAAAAGGGCGAAAGATGCGTGTGGGTCCGCGTCGTAAAGGAAAGGATAAAGCTTCACAAGAAGTGAAAAAAAGTGGCAAGAAAATGAGAGAATGGGATGACAAGAAGATGTCCACGAAGGAAGCTAAGGCGTTAGATCGCTCAAAGATGGTAAAGTTGGCTGTTAATTGCAATCAAGTAAATAAGAAATATTTAGTCACGTGCGTTATTGTCAGATTACTGCCGAGGAGGAAGAAGCACAGCTTCGCGAGAAGCGTGAAGCTTATATTGGAGTACGTGCGATCTCATGCTTGTCATTTAATTAGCTGCAAGAATGACAAAAACTGCGTTCTTGCTTAAAAAAATGGACGTGTAGGAAATTGTAGAGAGCGATTCTGACGAGCTCTCTGAAAGCGACGATGATTCTGCTGCCTCTTCGGGAGCGGAGTCTGGGTCGACACAAGGTGGTTGGAATTTTTCGAAAACTCGTCTCGGCAACTTCCTCAGTGCTGTGTCTGGCAATAAAATCCTCGAGCGAGCAGATTTAGAGCCTGTGATCAACCCAATGCATCAGATGGTAAGTGTCCGGTAAAGTACAGTGTTTGGTTTGACGCGAGTAATAAGCCCCTTTCATAAATTACAGCTAATCAGCAAAAATGTGGCTTCGGAAGTCGCCGATGAACTATGCGAATCCGTCATCACCACCGTGGTTGGTCAGAGACTGGAAAGTTTTACGCTAATCTCCACGGTCGTGCGCAAGGCGCTGGAAGCTGCTTTGTTACGTATTTTAACGCCAAAGAAATCGACGGACGTGCTGCGTGAAATCTTGCAGGCTAAGACTGAAGGTCGTGCTTATAGTATTGTCTTTGTGGGTGTCAATGGTGTGGGCAAGTCCACCAGCCTGTCGAAAGTATGCTACTATCTAAAGTCTAAAGGTGTGAACGTTATGATCGCCGCATGTGATACGTTCCGTTCTGGAGCCGTCGAGCAACTGAACCAACACGCCAAAGTCTTGGATGTAAAGTTATTTGAAAAGGGTTACGCGAAAGACCCGGCTTCGGTGGCCAAGGAAGCGATCAATTACGGTACAGAGAATGGTTACGATTGCGTCCTCATTGACACCGCTGGTCGAATGCAGAATAACGAGCCGCTCATGCGCGCCTTGGCCAAGCTCGTGTCAAACAACGAGCCTGACCTTGTCCTTTTCGTTGGAGAGGCGTTGGTTGGTAATGATGGTATTGACCAGCTGTCGATGTTTGATCGGGTACGTTTTTGTAATTTGACACTGTTGCATTGATTTTTCTAACTGGAGTTAAAAAATTAGGCTCTTGCAGACTACTCGGACCGCCGTCAGCCGCACTGCATTGATGGTATTGTCATCACGAAGTTTGATACAATCGATGACAAAGGTAATTTTGTGCTTTTTTCGATATGATGATAAGCTTGGCTTATTGCTGCCGTTATTTGTGCGTTTGGCTCGCAGTTGGTGCGGCAGTATCGATGGTATACAAAACCGGCCAGCCAATTATGTTTGTTGGCACTGGCCAAAAGTATACACATCTGAAGAAGCTGAACGTGCGCACTGTTCTGCGTCACCTATTGCAGTAAAGATTTTGGACAGACCAGCTGTAGTTGATGGATAACTGGGTAACACGCATTTTTCATGTACAGTACGGCTCTCACTTCCGGAACAATAAAGTTTCCGAGAATGGTACGGTCAAGGGCGCTTGAAATTGCATACCGCTCCCTGAATAAATGTATGAAGCGGCCAAAATGATGCATATCAAGAACGGCATAAATAAATGCATCGTAGTTGTCGCAGACATTCTAGGATTTGACACGTAGCATTCATTCCCTTTCCAGATGCCTCAATCAAGCCGAAACCCGGAGACCGTCCTCGCGAGCTCCCCTCCACTCTCCCCCGACTCGACCCCTCAGATACACGCCTTGGGTGAAGAATTTTACCAGATTTTCCATCCGATGCTGTTGGGGTGTACGAGTTGTAGGACTGGTCACTGAAATCGTACGTAGACTGCGCGTTGGTAAAACCATTTCCCACTTTGGTCACATCTAGAACCGAGTGTGTCACTTCCCTCCCGTTACTAGAGCCAATCAGGCCAGCACCATAGCTACTGCCAGTCTCATCGTTACCGTAACTCGACCCGCTATAACAAGAGTTATATCTAAGTCACTACTGATACTGCTCTCTTCATCGTAGTAGCGGCGGATACTCTGCTTAGTAAAGTCTCCAATGCTGCCGGCGAGGTATGAGAGTCTCATACATTTATTCTTTTTCGTGTGTGCCAGAATCCTAACGTTGAGCCTTGTGTCAACTCAGCCTTTGCAAAAAGTTGCCGTGCTCTTGGGTACAGCTTGGGGGGCAGCTTTTTAATAGCGACCGCCTGGTGTTTAGCCCTGAAAGTGGTGGGATTTTCCTTATCAGTGCAGCTGGTTGCTATCATCAGTGCGTGATTTCACCCTACTTCGTATAATGTTGCGCACTAATGGCATTGCTTTTTTACACTGTTTTTTTTTGGCATCACTGCAAGTATGTAACTTAAATAGAAGGAGTGCCCCCCCCCAGGGTCTGTAATCACTTTCCTGCGCTGTCATTGGCCAGCGACTGGGTCCGCAGCATTTGATTGGCTGAAAGGGGCACCCAAGGGGGCTACGCTTTTAATTGTAACGTATTGCATCAGATTATGAGCGACATCAGTTTATGAGCGCAAAAAACGAGATTGGCCAATCATCATTCACCATAAAGAAATCGCAACTGATGATTGGTGGGATTTTTGACGCAGCAGTTTATGACGCTTTTGACGGTGTGTCAATTTAGTACAACCGTAG
>MIQA02021876.1:0-10284 GCA_001887855.2 Sclerospora graminicola | reverse complement strand
GCAACACGAGTATGGCTTGATGTAGTAATTCGTGCTCTGTTGTTTGCTGCCATTATTGTGGTGGTCGGGGTTTGTGTGGCTGACAACTCTATCAAAAGTACAAAACTGCCTGTCTTCTTCTTCCACGGTATCACGGGAAGCAAAAGCAATGCAGCGCTAATCTGACATCTGAAGGCCGCACTTACGTCGCGCTTCATTTATGTCAAGTTTCGATTTGTCACTTACCCAAAACTATTGGTTAGATAAGCATACTGGATAGAGATGATATTTAGAGAACCTGACCCTATACAGGGTGGTGTAAGCCATGTCAAGCGCGGTGCTGTAAGGGCCTCATTTCATTACACTTTTGGACCCCGACTCTATCCGACTTTGGATTTTCGTCCACGGTGGGACTCAAACCCGCAATCTCCCGGTCCCGAGGGTAGGGCCTTAACCACTGCACCAAACGTGGTCGGTAAGCATACTGGATAGAGCAAACGGGCTGCATTGTAGTCGATAATGACATGGACGTTGGCAGCAAATGTCTCGCCATAAATTAACATTTGGCTAATACAGTCGCACCACTAAGAAAAATACGCATCATTCCCAATCACAATATAATAAAAAGAAGAAAACAGAATAGGAGATACACATACCTTTGATATTGGCTGTACAGAGGCGGGAGGGGGATGTCTGTCTGCAACTTCTTCATAGATCCTCTCTCATGTATTTTTTCCTAATACCGTAATGGACATGTCACAAATATCAAACTTGCTACAAGTAACATCCCTTTATTTGGATCATTTTTGAACTCACTCAATAAAGTACGGGTTATCGTTTTAGAGAGGAGATCAATTATGACCGTGCATTTAAAAAACAAGCGCCATCATTCCAACCAAAACATATCACGCTTTGCAGCATTGAGAATCGCGTTCGATTGACCTTGCAAATGCATCAAAGACTGCTACAGTAGTCCGTAGTAAGATACTCTGGAGTGACTCTTCTAGTTGGCGAACCTTAGTGGGCAATGCACAACAATGATGAACATTTTGGTGCATGAGACGCTCAGCTTTAGTTAGCCACGTCGAGTTGGCTGCTTCTTCAAGCACTTTGAAATGCGGTGCCAGTTGATTCCCGAACGAACCGTGCGTCGTTGATCGTGTAGATATCGTTGATGAAATCGACTGCTTCTCAAGTGTTTCGAGAAGTAGATCATTATTGTCGCCGCCTTGTTCCTGCTGAGACCTACTTCTGTCGTCTCTTATCTAATCGATAAAATGTTAGCAGTCATTTGCAAATCTGGGCCCACTAACAGGGCAGCACCATGCGATGGTGCATGACAAGTTTTTAACAAACAACATTCGAGTCGAAAGCTTAAAATAAAGGCGGCACTGTATTTCCACGTTAAAGCTGCGGAAAGCATCAGAGGTCATGTGCCTACATTTCACGAGCCGAATGACGACTTTGTTAGAATAAATCACTTCATATTTCTGGAATTACATAAATATCGTATAAGTATTAGGATGGAAGCGTCCATGTCTGAGAGCAGAGATATGGGTGCCTCGGTACTTGTTTCTCGGATTCGCTTGGGTCAAAGCAACTCTCCATCGTCAGAAACTTTGCTGGGTTTGGAGCATCATGCAATGTAAATGTCTCGCAGATAGTGGAGTATGGGCTCACCACAACATACACGCGCTTGATATCAGCGATTTTTGGATTTTGATCCATCACTTTATTCAACTCACGTAGTCGACTTTTTTTCTCATTTCGAATAGTCGCCTGTATATAAGCGACAATAACATCTGGATGAGTTTCTTAGAAGACGGAGGAGGCGCCAGGGTCGGGCGTGGAGCTGCCAGGGAAGTGCTAACGCCAGCGATCAAGTGAGCTTAGATGGATGGCCATCCGGCCGATCCGGCTGGGTTCGGTGTACCGGCTGGGTTGACTCTGTATTTGTATTGAGAGGTTATGAAAGTGAACTTGTCTTGAGTAACAGTCTCTTATTTAGGTGGTTTCTGCTGCACATTTGTATCAATAACAGTTCTATTACAGTAAATGTCATCGCACCGTGAGACTTATCCTAGGTACGAGCTAGGCAGAATGTCGTATTGAGATACATTGTACCTGTCCTACGGTACAGGGGGGTCCGAAAAGGGGTGCGAATAACATCTCCCCGTGGTCAGCCATGGTACACACGATACTGTAGCTATGTAGAGACTGACCGAACGACTGGGCAGGGAAGTGAAACGGCAACCTTTTCGTCCACACGCAACGGATAAGATGTACTCTGTAGTACCAGGTTCTGCGTCAATGTCGCTTGCAATTGAGTGGAAATACTACTGTATGTATCACATTTAGCGTTTATTGTCACATTGTAGGCATTGGCGTGGTGTTACTTACAACTGTGATCTTCCCACACATAGCACCTGGAACAATCAACTGCTTAACAAAACGAAGTGCAGTAGATCTACCTCACCAATAGATCAGAGGTCTTACCAAACGCTGCTGTAGTTTTTGTTTTGTTTTTTTTCTACTAAAGTTCAGACATTAAGAAAAGCGACAAACTCATTGTATTCTGAAGGTTGCGACGTGACAATCCTGAACGTCAGCAATGTACTCCCCTTTCGACAAAGACATTGCACAATTGAATGATGTTGCCACGATGAAGTAAGTACAATCACTGTAAAATTCAGTACTGAAGTTCAGTGTTGCATTACTTCGGCACCTTGAAGCACCACCGCAATACGTGTTGTATCTTTTTGATGCAAAACACCAATAAGACGTTGAGGATAAAGCTGGTCTGAGAGCATAAGGAGTAAACGGGTGGGTTTCATCTGATGCATACAAATTTTCAATAAACGTAATCCAACCCGCCAAACCCGACCTCTCCCTCGGCATTCGACAAAACGTTTCGACTCGGCGATAAGCCAGTTCCATTTTTCGGCATTTTCCACTGACGTGTCTGAAGTCACTAGTTGTCAATCTGCCATGTATTCGTCATACTGGAGACCGAACGACGGACGCGAGTCGAACGTCTTGACCGACCATGAAGCTCTCCATCGTGATGAAGCGACTCATAAGGGATTGCAGTCGGATGAGACGGAGCTTCGGCCATTGGATTTAGAAACAATCATGAGTTCCAAAGCTGCTGTCAAGTTCTGGTACTTGCATCGTCCTAAAACGATGGCGTATGTTCACAAGAATGCGACCAAGATCCAGAGTCTCGGTCGTGCGTTTGCCGTACGAAGGCTGCGTGAAAAGCACGGCGCTGAGTTTATGGCGGAACTAGCGAAACGCGATCAAGCTCGACGTGATGCTGATATGCTCAAGGATCTTTCGGAAGAAGAGCGAGCAGCGAAACAGTTGGATGATGCTGCGTACGATGCGCGTGTCGAAGAGTCGAGACGGCTTCGACGTGAACAGATTGAAAATGAACGACGGGCGGAAGAAGAAATTCGCATGAAGCAGGCTGAAGCTGCATCTGAACGTCGTCGACTTTCAGAGGCGCGTAAGATGGCAGAGCTTGAAGCACAAAAAGAGGCGGAACGATTAGCAGAAGAAGAACGCATTCGAAAAGAAAAAGAAGCAGAGGAAGAGCGACGTCGTGAAGAAGAAGAAGCTGCTCGACTTGAAGAATTACGTCGTATTGAAGAAGAAGAACGTCGAGTGGCTGAAGAAGCCGAGGCGAAGCGAAAGGCAGAAGAAGAGCGACTGGCTGCGGAAGAAGCGGCTCGACTGGCTGAGGAAGAAGCGATTCGTGCTGAAGAGGAGAGACTTGCGGCAGAAGAAGCAGCTCGACTTGAAGCTGAAGAAGCTGCGCGTGTGGCTGAAGAAGCACGTCTTGCTGAGGAGAAGCGGCTTCGTGAAGAGGAAGAGGAACGTCTTCGTCGCGAAGAGGAGGAACGTCTAGCTGAAGAGGAACGCATCCGAAAGGAAGAGGAACAAGTTATGGTACTGGCTGCCCTGGCTCGTGAGGAGGAGGAACAACGTGAACGTGAGGCTGAGGAAGCGCGGATTCGAGAGGAAGAGAAGCGCCGAGAAGAAGAGGAGCGTGAACGACGTGAGCGGAAACTTGCAGAGGAGGCTCTTGCTGCCAAACGAGCTGAAGAGGAGGCCGAGCGTATTAGACAGGAGCGCATTCAGCGAGAAAAGAACGAAAAATACGAACAATCGCTGTCCAAGGACGTGCCCGTGCTCGTGCGTCAACGAGGCCCAGGCAATGTCGTAAGCTATGACAAGCAGCGCGAGACGTACGCAGTCAAAATGGACAAATCCGTTGGCGGCATGCAGATTACAGTGCCCATTGGCGACATTAACCTTGACGACGAACGTATTCTGTCACCGCGTACGAAGGTTGACACGCCATTTGGCACGGGCGAAGTCGTGGGTCTTGACCCGCACGTTGGATGCTACGCTATCAACACGGAGTTGAACGCCACGGAAGACGACCAGTTCCTGGCGTTTGTGCAGATCAAAGACGTCGTGAAGCACGTGGAGGAAGAAGAAGAGCGTGCCATAGTTGAGGACGCTTCTTTACCAAGTACGTTGTCTCTCTCATTGGAAAGTCATTTTCTTTCTATATTCACTCACATGACTATCTATGTCTTGCTTGTACAGTTCCCGATGAAATTGGTCTTGTCTCGGCTCGCATCGTTGACAGTCGTATTGTCAACCGCACCGGCAAGAAATTCATTCAGTACAAGCTAGAAATCCGCACAACAAATTACGGCACAGTGTACTGCTGGAAACGCTACAGCACGTTCCGGTACGTTTGTTTGGTATGGCATCTGTTCATCGATCTAGTCCGATACTAATGTTTTGTTGTCAAAAGATCGCTGTGTGATCGTCTGATGAAGGAGAACGGCATGAAGCGCCGTGACATTCCAGACCTGCCGCATCGTCACCTTGTTGGCAACTTTTCGCAGCAGACGATTGGCGAGCGTGCTGAAAAACTGAATTTGTTTTTAAACGCCGCTGTCAAAGCAGAACATCTACAGTGGGGAATTCGTGTGGACGACCAGATTGCCGTCTACAAGCGCCGCAACAAACGTGCGACGCAGCCTAGCAGTCAACCCAACAGCCGTGGCTCCCGCAGTATCTTCTCTCGTCGACGGTAATTACCCTCTCGCTGTGCTACAGTGGGCACTGGTTCATCCAATCCAGCGCTCAACATGTAGACTCAGCGTGTTTGAAGCAACTGTGCCTTAAGTTGCTGTAGGGTTAGCAGCTTATAAGTCCGTGTCGAGTTGTCTACTCACTTGAAATTGAATTCATTTGGATATGCTATTGTAAATTTAGAGAAGGTTTTAATGCATAAAGCGTGTATTCAATGCAGAAGGGTAAGGCATGCATTCGGTGACGTGTTTTAAATTGTTTAATAGGTCGGTACACCACATTTCTAGGCTGCGTAGATGGGCATCGCTTCATTCGGCAGTTGAAGGTCACTTTGTCGCTGATGCCATTTCGCCAGCTGCTCCTTGCGATACTCCTTCACTACTGAGCTCTTGTACTCGTATCGCTGAAATGGGTTATAGCAGTCACCAGCACAGCCTCGACACGTACCAGAGTGACATGGTACACCATTTCGAGCACATTCGCAATCAGAATTGACCTGACAATTCTTCAGTTCTCGTGCCACCTTCTTTGCAGCATCCATCAACTGTGTCTTCCCTGGTCCAGGAAGCGGGACGTCATGTCCCTGCAAGAATGCACGCAATTTCTTCACATTCATCTTGGCCACCTTCTTGACCAAATCTCCACACGAGCAGCCGCAATCACCATCGCGAGAGGCACGAATCTCACCAAACTCAACTGCTTGGTCAATTGACACAAAACAATACTCCAGCGGCGTGGGCGTTTCATCGGCTTCCTCAGCGTCTTCTTCTCCAGCCTCTAAACCCGCTGTCGATTCGGTCGAGTACTTTTGCCAAAACTTGTACATCTCTAACGATGATGACCACTGAGTCTCAAACTCCTCCTCTAGCGTACTAAAAACTTGTCTGCGTTCATACTCGCTCAGACTTGCAAACAGCGGATTCTTCACGCCACGTCGATAGTCAAATTGACGCGTTTCGCCCTCACGAACATCACGCCGTTTCGACTTGGACAATTTCTTAGCTCGTTCTTGCAGCGTCTGTTCTCTTACTTTCTCCACCTCTAGGACACTACCAAGTTCGACATCTGCCACTTTTTTGCCAAGACCTAAAGCCCACGTGCCACGATACGGCACAGCGCCACCACCTCCTGGAAAACGGTCAAACTCTCGTGCTGAGACGTCACCCCATATAATGTGTCGCTTGGCGCCAAGAGACGCTGAGCGATTCTTCCGCTGTGATGGTTGACTCAATAATGCACTTGTTGAGGCCACGTGTAGACTGTTGCTCCGTGTTTTACGTTTCTTCTTGTGTTTCTTCTTCTTCTTCTGAGGCTTAACCTGTTCATCTTCATACTTGGCAGACTCGACCGGGATTTCAACGGGCTCCGTGACAAGGCGCACACTCTTAGACAACACAGACGCAGTAGCAGCGGAAGGTATATCCGTCATCTTGTCTGGTATACGCAGTGATTGAAGACACTTTTTGCGATGGCTGGGCCAGCTCTGGCGCTGGCAATCGCGGTTACAGAAATACACATTACGACAGCCACCGCAGCGATTTTTAGCGTCTCCTTTACCACATGAGTGGCAGACTTTTGGGACGACAGGATTAGGAGTCACAGTCATGAACTTCGGCTCAGATTTGTGGAATTGAAGAACGTCGCTTCGAAATTGAAGACTAAGGACAAGGGCAACGACGATGATTGGCGGGTCAAATTGTGTACGATAGATAGGTGGCACTCAAATCCAAAAACTTCTTTCAAAAGGTAACGTAAAACATCAGTTTTTCGCAGTACATCAGTTTTCCGCAGAATCCATCAGCTGGCCAATCACATACCTGTATTTTTGCTACGCGTGACACGATTGGCAAATTACTCGAAAGCAGCAGTTTTTCGCAGTTTTTCGCAGTGTGGTGATGAGATGATATTTAGAGAATCTTGAGGTGGTGTAAGCCATGTCAACCGCGGTGCTGTAAGGGCCTCATTTCATTACACTTTGGACCCCGACTCTATCCGACTTTGGATTTCGTCCACGGTGGGACTCGAACCCGCAATCTCCCGGTCCCGAGGGCAGGGCCTTAACCACTGCACCAAACGAGGTCGGTATGGTGATGAGCAATACGATGCCGATGAGCTAGAGAGGCTGTGCAGGACCACCTCGCTGGCCTTAATGTGGTGAAGCGACTTATAAAATAATGCAAGGTACTTTCCAAAGGGCGCATTCTGATTGGTGGAAATAAGGTCCAAGGGTGTAGGCGCCGGATAGTCGCCGCCGAGGAAGTCTACGAGCGGCCAGGCGGCGCCAGGCTAGAAATCAAGTCGGCGGACCTGACAAGGGGCGAAGATAGTCGGACAAGTGGGCTGAGCGGACGGAAGGACTATGGATGTTTGACGGTCGAGATGGCGGATTGTTTGTAAGGATGGAGTGAAGGGAGCCTGAAAGAAGAGGATTGTTCTAGTGGAAGGAGTAGGCACCTGGATCGTAGGAGAAGCTGCCAAGGGATTGCTAGCGTCAGCGGCCGAGAGGCGCGGATGGGTGGCTATCCGGCCGAGCCGGCCGGGTACAATGTACCATTCGGACTGGTACCAGATGGGTTCGGTGTACCGGCCGGGTTGGTACCATTGGGGGTTGGTGTACCGGCCAGGCGGGTACACAAAGTCGGAGTTTGCCGGGTTGCGTTGGGTAAGGTACATGACTGGTCAGCCGGGTTATTTGGGGTAGGTTACACAAAGGGAGTATTGGACATAGGATAAATCAGTATACGTTTCGCTTTCTTAGGCGCAAGTCGCTTTTATTGGTTCACGGCAGAGGGCTAACAAGTCCCCTCTTGCTGTTATTGGTTTGCCCGGGGAAGGTTAAGTTAACCCACCGGAAGTCCCCTGACCGAGTCGCGGCGTCTTCGTATACTCGCCTCAAGTCGCCCGTGTTTTGAACACGGTATTAAGTATTGGGGAGTGGTGACATTTTGGCCTTCTGTGGAAGAGTGTGGAGTTGTATCTGCCTCATATACACATTTGGATTCGCCCTTCATTGTTATTGGTTTAGCTGGCCGATTGATTATTCTCGGTCCAGCCGGCACTATACAAACTTCAAGTTTCTTATTGGTTTAGCTGGTCGATCGACTATTCTCGGCCCAGCCGGCACTATACAAAGTTCAAGTGTATTGCCAGACGAGCTCCCCGGTGACGATTTCCGCCCAGGAGCTACCCCTAGTCCTAACCCTCATCTCCCTATTGGACGGGTTTACACTTTTCGCCCTAGGGTCCACCAGGAGAGCTTACCACCCAGTACTGACGGGTACACAAGGTGAGCTTTCAACATGCAACATTCGAGCAGTCGCGATCAAGCGGATGGAAGCGACCGATCCAGCCGGCCTCAAGCCGGATCGGATCATGACTCGGATGGACGGAGTACCCCCTCCGGTAGTCAGTCGTCTGGGACCCCGTGGGTGTTCGCGTCTCAGGAAGATTTTCTGAGAGCGACTACACCACATTAAAATGAGATTGATTCGTAAGTTGTACCCCTATGTTCCTGAGAGAACCATCTACGATCATGTAAAGCTTGCCAAAGAAAACCAGGCTAAAGATTACTACTCTACGCTACATATCGCCAGGGACTACACTACAGTACATGCATCACCCTATATCGGCACTATTCACACTTTTCGCACTACCCAGTGGGCTTATCTCTTCACTTGTTTTTCGACTTGTTTGCGTCGTCCTAGGTTTCCCTCGCGTTTGAATTCAGTGGTGATGCCGTCGTCTTGCTGCTTTCCTTCTCCGTTAACTTGACATCGGTACCCTCTTGGGATAACGTCCTCGACTCCTTTTTCATACTGTCAGCACCAACCTCAGCTCTAGAGGTAGACTCGTAGCCAAAGTAATTTGGGTAGCCGTAGCAAGGGTATTCGTTGTTATAGCCGCAACCATAGGACGAATAATAGTCCGGGTAGTCGTATCCATAACCGTAGTCGCCACCGTACGACGAGTAGTAGCCCGGATAATAGCTACCGTAGCCGTAGCCTTTGTCATAACCTTTTCCATAGCCTTTACCACAGTCTTTTCCGTAGCCGTAATAGTCACTGCCGTAATCGTAGCCATAGCAGTCGTTGTGGTAGTCGTCTCCATAGCTCTTGTAGCCGTGGCCATAGCCTACACCATAGTCCATGAAGCGATGTTTATTGTAACCCTTGAATTCATACTTGTCGTAGTCAAATCAAGAGAACAATGTTGTGGTGGAGCCGATTTCCAAATCCATGACCGAAGTCTTGGGTGGAATCCGGATACCCACTGGCCCCCGGACGACCAACTATCGGAGGGGGTACTCCGTTGATCCTGATCAGCATCGGAATCAGATGAATCACCATTGTGGTGACTGATCTGATCCTCCCGGTCATCTGACCGGTCTTCATGCGCGTCAGGATCTATGTTTATCTTCATCTCACCTTGTGTACCCGTTGATCGGGGGTGGTTACACTCACTTAGGTGGACTCGGTGACGAAAACGATGATCTTGATCAGGTCGGAGGGGATGACCTTCTCGAGACGGGGTGTCCTCGGGTGGAAATCTTCACCGGAGAACGGGTTGGGGTCGATACTTATTCAGTATCTAGGCACTGATCAGAAAAGTTCGTCTGATCAGGCCAGCCAATGAGAGAGAGATATAAGAAACCAAGAAAATGCGATCAATCCACGATCTTCCACAGTAATCCACAAACGTTATCTCCACAAAACCTTTTCCAATATTATTGACGTGTTCCAAACACGTGTGCGTTGAGGGTGAGGTTCGATCACCTAAAACAAACCCGTCGGGGGTCTTCCGGTAAGCCAAAATGCGTCTAAGCGCGTCTTAACCGGGAAATAGATGAGCAAGAGGGGACTAATCAACCCTGTGCTCCCAATGACCGCAACACGTGGCGGAGCGACTCTTTGCTTTAGGGGGAAAATCAAAAACCTGTTATTATATAGGCAATGTCCTATACCTGTGTACCGTACATCAACTCATGCCTGACCTATACTTCGAACCTATTTACTTCGTCGCACGGTTGCGTAACACCACCTTGCCCATCCTGGCTGCACCTTCAAGCTGATCTGTACCACTTCTGCCCTGATCACGACCCGACTCTTCGAAAGATCTTCAACCCATCCCGATCTTCAACAAACGACCTTGAAACCACTTGAGATCTGCTCTTCAGCACTTGTCCACTTTGTA
>MIQA02021864.1:0-18526 GCA_001887855.2 Sclerospora graminicola | reverse complement strand
CTGCTTTGTAGGCAAGAATGGGGTACGCCCCGATCCAGAAAAGATCAGGGTGATCGTTGAATGGCCTCCACCAACTAACGTCAAGGAACTTCGAAAGTTCCTCGGACTGGCGACATACTTGCACAAATATTCGTGCAACTATGCCGGTCTGATCCGACCTCTTTCTCAATTATTGAAGAAAGATATCGATTGGCGCTGGAATACCCAGTGCCAAGATGCGTTTGATGCAGTCAAGCGTAGCTTGACTGAGGCTCCCGTTTTGGCAATCGCCGACAACGAGCGACCGTTCCACGTCGTTTGCGACGCGAGCGATTTCGCTATCGGCTGCGCCTTGATGCAGCGTGATCACGATGATCGTGATCGCGTGATTTATTACCAATCGCGTCAGCTGCGTCCAGCCGAACGCAACTATCCGGTGCATGACAAGGAACTCCTTGCCATGAAGTATGCACTGGCGAAGTTTAGGATCTATCTCTTAGGAGATAGACCCTTCGTGGTTTACACGGACCATGCGTCGCTACGCACGGCCGTGAATTCGCCGCACATCTCCCAAAGAATGGCACGTTGGCTGTCATTCTTTGCAGAATACAACTTCACGGTTGAGTATAAACCGGGAAAGCTGAACGTGGTAGCGGATGCGCTATCACGACGCCCCGATTACGAGACGAAACCGTCCGTAACCGAAGCAATCAGTGCAAACGCGATACGTTGCACCGATCTGTCTTCGCCGCTTGTGCGACAAATACGTCAAGCGTACGAGAACGACGAGGAAACTCGCCTACTGATCGATTACTTGAGTGATCAATCAGATCGGAAACGCAAGGAACTTCCTGAGTTCCTTCGCGCATGCGTGCATCGTTATCAATTGCACGATGGTCTGTTGCTTTACAGCACAGACCAAGATGATGTAAACCGCATTGTCGTTCCAAACGACGATGATCTCAAACATCAACTTTTGTTTGAGTACCATGATGCACCGATTTCGGGGCATCAGGGTCGAGAGAAGACGTATGCTTCTCTCGCACGCGATTTCTACTGGCGTAACCAATACAAATGGGTACGTAAGTATGTCCGCGCTTGCGAGATTTGCCAGCGCGTCAAGCCCGCACAGTCCGCGCAGGCTCCCCTCCAATCTCTGCCGGTTCCGACAGAGTGTTGGAAGTCCATTTCTATGGATTTTATCTTTGGTCTTCCGGCTGATCACAGTCGGAAAACAGGCATTGTGGTCTTTGTAGACCGTTTCAGTAATATGGTTCATCTTGCTGCAGTGTCAGCGAATGTCACCGCTGCGCAAACGGCGCGGATATTCGTTGACACGGTATTCCGTTTACACGGAATGCCGGAGAACATAGTCTCGGATCGTGATCCAAGATTTACAGGGCGTTTCTGGCAAGAAACGTTCTCGTTATTGGGCACGCAGTTGAAGATGTCAACCGCGGACCATCCGGAAACGGATGGGCAGACTGAGCGCGTTAACCGCGTTCTCGGCGACATGCTGCGTTCTTACGCACATGCCTTCGAGCAGTGGAGTGATTATTTACCACTCACTGAGTTTGCTATAAACAACTCGGTGCATGCTTCTACCAAGCACACACCGTTTTACGTGAATGCCTTACGGCATCCACGAACCCCGGCTTTACTTGGCGGTACGCCAAATCTAAGTGGGGGAGGGACCCGCTCAAATTCTAAGCGAGTCGATGCACAAGCTGCAGCTGCAACTTGTGAAGAAAAACTAGAGTTTTCTACTGTTACCACAGAAGAAACAAAAGCAGTTTCGGAAACCGAAACCGCTTATGCGGAATATGTGTCGACAGCAATGGCCGCTGACACTGAGAACAACCCATCCACTGCCAACAAAAAGCAGTAGATGAATTCGTATTACAACGTCAAGCTGTAATACGCTATGTGAAAGACGCGCTTGCTTCCGCTTTTGATAAGCAGAAGCAGAATGCAGACAAAAATGGACGGAAGAACACAAATTCATTTGAAAAAGGTGAATTAGTTATGTTATCTACAACTAATCTACCTACACATGCAATAAGCAACTTCCCTACACGGAACTTGCTCCCTAAATTCATTGGGCCCTTTAAGGTCCAAGGTGTTAAAGGGAATGCCTATACCTTAGACATTCCCGCGGCCATGCGCCTCCACCCAACGTTTTACGTTGGGAGACTGAAACCATACCGATCGTCTACGTCTTCGGACGAGACGCATCGCCACGGCGAATGCCGTGCTTCTTCAAGTCTCCGAAGAGAGACTTGTAGTCGGCCTCCAACCGCTGGTGGGAAGCCTGGAGAGCTTGGAGAGTTTCCACCTCCGACTTCAGACGATCAACGTCAAGCATCAGAAGATCACTCTTCTTCTGCAGCACAACCTGCGCATCGAGAATCTCACGAATCTCGTCCCGATGATAACGATACGTTTTCATCGAATGGCACATGTCCTCCCTCAAGGAGTCACAGCGCTTCTCAAGGATGCGGGACTGATGGCCATGCGCCGCAACGACAGCGCCGAGGGAACTATCAACCCCCGCCGCCCCTGATTGACAGTCAGGGGAACAAGCGCTACATTCTCGAGCGCTTGCTTTCGAAGCGCTCGGTTCCCTATAAGAAGGGGCAGCGTACCGAGTACTTGGTGCGTTGGTTGGGATATTCCCAAGAGTTTGACTCTTGGGAACCGATCGAGGTGTTGAGGGCGGATGCCCCTGACCTCCTGCGTGAGTTCGAGAAGGATACTTCTCCTCGAACTCAAAAGAAGCGTCAACACTAAGTGTTGATGAGGGCGGCACGCCCACGTTAGGTGCTGATGCCTGCGAAGCTTCCGATGCCTTGAGAGCATCGACATAGCACTTAACTTCAGCGGGTACTGAGAAGCCTCGGTACCCTCTAAGATCCTTTTCGGTCAGCCGAGGAGCTCCAGGGGGACAACACGGGCATTTCATGCTCGAAGGAACCCCACAAGAGAAACCCTCTTTAATGCAAGTGAAATGGACATACTCCATTTTACCTGTTACCGAGTACTTTAAGAAGCGCTCGCGGTTTGCGTGAACCTTCTTCACGTACCTGTCGGGATCTTTGTTGTAATTCTCAACAAAGGCATTCCAACTCTGAGTAAGGGCGTCTTTGTCATCCTTACTATTTTTCGACCCTTTCCGGTTCGTATAGTGACGAGCCTGGTAGAAAAGGTCGATGAAGTACCGACGTCTATCGTCAGTACTGCGATCGAAACGACGATTGCGAAGGTCCTCGCAATCGTCAAGGGCGTTGATGTCAAATAGTGGGTATTGACAGTCACGTTTCATATGCCCACCACTATCATAGGCAAGAGCCCATGCGGGGGTCCAAAACCCCACTTCGTACGGAACATAACGTTCTACACGACACAATGAATCGGGAGCAGTGTAAGCCGCTTCCTCACGATGTTTCTTGGTGGGTGGGGCGCCACCTACCGTCTCAAAGTCGTCTTCGCTACAACCCGGCGAATGACGAGGTCCAGGAGGAGCCCTACGCTCCTCATACCACCGCTTCATCGAATTATCGCTGTCGTAATCGACGGCGTCAGAAGCCACTTCGCCATCACTTAACGGCGAAGCGATCCTGGTGGTCTTAACCCCACTAGAGTAGCTGACAGGGACATTATCGTCCTTGCCCTCATACCCGGAGTCGGATGACTCCCCGAAGAGGTCGTTAAACTTCTTCTTTGACACCCGCCTTGCGGCAGGTGGAGACGCGGAAGACGCTGCATTCGCGATGTCTCCCCGCCCTCGCTTAGACACTGCTTCCACAGCGTCTGCCACGAGAGACAAGCGATCTTGTGAAGTTGCCTTGCGCCTCGAAACTACGTTCGAAGCGTCGGCATCCGACGACACTTCCGCATGCGATGCAGAAGTGATGTCCGTTTTCGATGCATCGGCAGTGCTCGTAGGAGCGCCGCTGCGTTTGCTGACCATCAGATTACTTTTGGTCAAGATGAGTTATAACAGAATATCGTTATGACCAACAAGTGCCACCACTCGATTGGCCAATATTACGATATATTATTGGCCAACCAGCTTGAGTGGGGGTGATGTAATGGGGTACCATTACATAAGTGATATTTGAATAGAAATATCACAGTTCAATTTCAGTCGTAATACCTGAAATTGTGAATATTGGATTATAAGTTGTCATAATCCACCTTTGAGAACAGATTCTGATATAATTGAATCTGACAAGTCATCTAATGATAAAAAATATCATTAGATCAGTTTTATACTACATGTTACTATGATTAGTCTAGGTCTAATTATACTAGTTAGCTCTTAACCACTCATAAATATATTCACTCTTAAACTTACCTTCTAGCACTCACGTCCTTAAGTATATATATATATCATTATATATATATACTAAATCGATTATAATTAATACATTGATTATTTTCTTATCTGGGTTTATTTAAAGTAAACTAAGTAGGACCAAATTACATTTGGTCCAACACAATTTGCACGCTTCCTCATTGCAAACTAACAGTGTACGCCGCGTAACAGCAGCTCTTTTGTAGGCCTTCCGTCTTTTCTTCTTCTTTCTCAAGACGTGGCCTATCATGTGTTGCTTCGATCTGAACCACCTTATGGGGTAGGTGGCTGGTCCTCGCCCATCCAGCTTACCTTTCCATCATGGCCGAAAACATGTTTTGAAGTTGGTCCGGCACCTGAGGGCCAGCTTGGGGCTCCTTTTTAATTCTCGAATCCATGTTTTCGCCTCTTGGATCTGGGCCATCCACCTCCGCCCGGGCCCGGACGTTATCCTGACTGGCTTCCTTTCGATTGGGGACACCTGGACTCATAATACTTCCAAACTTGGTAGCCATGCCACGTGCGCTGCTTCCTTAGGGCCAAGTGTCATCCGAGTAATACCCACGGATGAATCAGTCGAATCCACCTCCGAAGGGACGAATTCGTATGGGGAAGAACCTGAATGTATTCCGACTCGTCTGCCAGCTACTGGCGGCGAAGGCGGGGTCGCCTTAGCGGTTGCTGTCATCTTCTGAGGTTCAGGGCAACCCAACAGTGGTACCAAGCGGTCGTGAAGCGCGCTGGATGCTTCCTTTAGCTTGTCCGCCTCCAGGTCGAATAACTGGTTCGGGTAAAAAACCAGCTTGTTTGAGCTGGACAAACAGTCCTCTAATAAGCAGGATTTTGGGTCGGGTACCCCATCTGTCCGCAAAAACTGACCTAACTCTCTAAGGTGGTACGCACGCTTCAGATCGGTGTCTGTAACCTTATGTGGTAGGCCTTCCGTCTTTTCTTCTTCTTTCTCAAGACGTGGCCTATCATGTGTTGCTTCGATCTGAACCACCTTATGGGGTAGGTGGCTGGTCCTCGCCCATCCAGCTTTGCAAGGGGTAGGTGACCTGGATGGTTGCGGTGGTCCTAGGCCGATCAACTTTTCCATTCCGGTCATATTCAATATTCGGTTCTTCTTCTTTCTTTATTTTATCTTGTTTAATATTCATCACATGCACTTGTTTCTTCGAATCATGATCTCGACCATGATCCTTCCTCGGACTATAGTGACCTGCACCATAGTCCGATCCGACTCCAGCTGGCGCATAGTGACCAGCAGTATAGTCCGGACCAGCTCCAGTAGGCAGGGGAGTAACTTCTTCTTTAATACCGACCTCATACTCCCCCAATCTGAGTCGACTTCCATCTTCAGCAGCATTGAGGGCGATATGTCTTCCTCCAGTGCACCTAACACAACGTCCTCAACAAATTTAACTGGTTTTGGTTTCTGCCCACTAGGGACTCGTGGTGATATCGAGGGTCACCAAGAGATCCGGGCACGCGCACCATTGTGGTGTAGTCGCTCCCGGAAATTCTTTCCGAGGTGCGAACACCCACGGGGGGGGGGCAGATGATTGACTGTCGGGGGGGGGGGTATTCCATCCATCCAGGTCTTCGTCCGGACAAGCATCAAGCTGGCTACCATCACCTTGGCTGTGACGACTGGAATTATCCATCGTGTTTAAGCTGACCTTGTGTACCCGTCAGTAATGGCGGTTACGCTCTCCTGGTGGACTCTAGGGCAAAAAGTTAAGAAGCCGCCTATGGCAGGTCGACGACGGTTAGGCCTTGGGTCGCTCCTGGGCGAAAATCTTCACCGGGGAGCGGACTGACGTTATACTTGATTCCAGTATACCGAAAATGCTGGACCGAGATTACTCAATTGGCCAGCCCAACCAAAGACAGTAAGAGGGTTACTCCTTCTACAGAATTCCACCCTCTTTTTCATCTTCATTATTTATTTAATACTAAATCCATTCGTTTTCAAAAAGCATATCGAAGTCGTATAAATTGTTTGAATAATTTAAATTTCATAGATTAAGGTCTAAAGTTACGAATGTGGATTTAATCCTTATGATGATGCTAGAAAAAATTTTGATGTCAAATTTTATCTAGTAGCTATTCTTTTTATCTTTTTTGATTTAGAAGCGTGGATACCGCTCCTCTTACTATCTTGGAACCTTTTCAATTACAACAACATATTTATGATACACAAACAGATACAACCAATTAATGGGTGCTTCTAAAATTTGATTTTATATAAAATTTGAACATTAAATAAAATATTTTTTAATTTAAAATCTTACGTGTAGTCGTGAAATCCAAACAATACTCCACAATCTTCCACAGTAAGCCGAAACTTTGCATTTCCTTCCAACATTTTAACCGGGTTCCAAACATGGGCGAATTGAGTGAGTATAGAGTTTCCAAGTGAAAACCGGTCAGGGGACTTCCGGAGAGTTTCTTTTAACCTTCCCCGGGCAAACCAAACCAAAGCGAAACGTATACTAATATTTATCCCTAAATCCAACATAAACCTATGATGTAACTGACGCGACCAGCGTGACCTGGACGCTTGTGTATCTTACCCGAAATAGCGCGGCCAGCCCGATCTGGACGCTTGTGTGCCGTACGCGAAATAGGAGGCCAAACTGGATGGTCACTCGTACCGACCTGGACGGGACTAGGGTGACCCGGCCATCATCTCCAATAATTTCTTCTTGGCCACCTGTTTAATTGTGGGTGCTTTGCCGGCTACCACAGGGGTATGAGTTCCCTGGAGCCTCGCATCCGTCCTTTGACCGTCCGCAGCCACTATCGGCCGCCTTCTATCCAAACTTGATCCGGCTGGTCGATTCCGAGCAACGTGGCTTGCCTGACCCACCTTCTCCCTTAGCTACTGTTCCACGTCCATATACTGGTCTGACGCTTCCGAACCTCCAGGAATATCTCGTCATCTAATGGCTGTTAGTAGCTAGCCATCCTGGCCAGCAATCTTTTTGGGCCAATCAAGACAGCCCCAGTCAGGTGTACTTCCCATCTGCCACTTGATTCATTCCGGAACCACTTCACCACATGAGCTCAAACAAGATGGGTTATCCCAGTCGTCACCGCAAAGATGATCGAAGTGGCCAGCCAGCTTGATGCTGGCCCGGACTAAGACCTGGATGAACGGAGTACCCCCTCCGAGAGTCAGTCATCTGCCCCCCCCGTGCGTGTTCGCACCTCGAAAGAATTTCCGAGAGCGACTACACCACACGTACAAACCATGTTTACGGGTATGATGGCATGATATTTGGAAGAGAAAAGTCGATCTGATGCATTGGAGGTAGACTCGAAAGTGTAGAAATGTCACCCGATGGAGCACCTGTGGAAACGTACAGGAGGCTGGACTATCCCCATCAAATAATTCTACCACCAGATGAAGAAATGGTCTGTACGGACCACGCATGCTGGTAGCGCCCCCTAGAGCTGAAAATATGTTAAACTAGATCGCTCACCAGTATAGAAATTTGTTTGGTCCAAGCGGTCTAGCCTTAATATCTATGAATATGACGGGAAAGAGGATAATCGACAAGAACAACGACATATAACTGACATGCATGATCGTTTGGCGATTATGTCAGCTGATCTCCAGCAGTAGTGCTGATTGCTACCGGATGAAAAATGTGCGAGTGGACGAATATTCTGGTCATGGAATTAGATTTGCTGTCTGGACAGTCACGAGATATTGAAAATATCATTTCCGAAAAAATGGTTTATACAGGCGAAAGCCTGCCGGAAGATGAACAACCCAAATCTTCGATTTCGGAGCAAAAATCTTTATCCATCAACTTTGAAGGTTGGATGTTGATGAAACGCAAAGACAAGAATGTATTGGAATTGTAGAAAAATCCCTACCGAAGGAATGACGCGAGTTAAGATTGTTCAAAAGTATCCTTATCCACGTTGCAGTAGGAACTTATGCTTTAGTCTAGTTGTAGTCGATAATTCAGCAAGTTGACTTGAATATACTTGCACTTGATCGTCGAATCTTATACCTTAATATATCAAGGTATAACAGGCGACGTAGCTACCAAGTAAGACGTAGTCGTGAAAATCGAACACAGGGAGTTAGTTAATAAAATGTGTATTAAGAAGTGATTAAGTTGCTACCTTATCAATATGCATGCGAAGTGTCGAGACGTACTAGATAACGTACGAGTAGTTTTGAAACCTACACTATACTTACCCCAAAATAAAGTCGGTTATGGTCCGAATTCATTTTACCCAACTTTACTCCAAATCTTGCCATGTACCGTAAATCTTCCAAAAGAGCGCTCCAGAAGTAGTACCGTAATACTTCACATTTCAACACTCCTTCTTGAAATGAATTCTGTCATCACTTCAACCCAATTTCAGAGCGGAATCCGTTCAGTCATGGGTACGACAATGCTTTGGTAAGCAAATTTGCTAGCATATCTTGCGTAGGAACGTAGATTGTGTCGATTTCGCCATATTTTAACTTTGAAACAATATACTTCAGTCGTATATCCACATGTTTCATTTTGGAGCTTCCTTCCATGCTTTTCATCATCTTGATTGCAGCTTGGTTATGACCAAAGGACGCTCGACATTTAAGCCTACTTCTTGAAGTTATTCACGAAAACCCAACATTTCCACTTCAATTTTCGAAGCCGCATAGAATTCTGCCTCCAATTGTAGACAGCGAAATACCACCTTCCTTCTAGCAAATCCAGTTTTAAATCATGCCATCCATCAACACAACGCCTCCTGTTGTTGAGTTGCGATCATCTTTTGATCCAGCATAGTTGGGGTCACTGTAGGCCTTGATGGTCGTGGTAGATTCAGCGTTTTTTTATGTTCCCATATGTAATTTCATATATTTGGAACCCTGTAAATATCTTGGGATCCTTTTCGCCAAATTCCAGTCGATTTGCTTTGGTGCATGTGTTCTTCTTGTTGCTTTATGCACCGCGTAGGATATGCCAGGTCTGGTGCAACAGCAGATCCATAACAAACTCCCAACTAGCGATTGAAAGGCTTTGATCGATATTTTGCCTCTTTTGGTAAAGCTTCGCTTTTGCCGAGATTCAAAATTTCGTATTCTTGACTTATCGGGACTTTCACAGGATTAGCATCCTTAAAATCGAAGTCCTCAAGTATGCCGTCGATCATTACTTCTTGGTCCAGTGTATATCCAGTTTTTTTTATCAAACGAAACCCGCATTCCCAAGAACTTTGACACTTTACCGAAATTTTTTATCTCCAATACCTTCATGTCTTCAAAAGATTCATCAACCAGGCTTTCTTTCGTTCCGGTTACGAGTAAGTCGTCCACATAGACTCCTACAATCACCGTGTCGTGATCGGTTGATCGTCCATAAAGACAGATGTCCGTCATGCACTGCTAAAACTTTAGATCGATCAATTTTCCATGTCATAATCGATTCCATAATCGTCCGGCTTGCTTAAGGCCGTATAGTGTTTTCTCGAGCTTCAACACTGGACCCGCAGCTTGAGGACCCTTTAATTTATCATCCATAAGCTCCATACCTTTCGGTATATATAGATAAATATCGTGTTGGTCTTCATACGCTTTTACATAACCGTTTGGTATGTCACCATGTTTTGAAGGATCTTTTCCACTTGCAAGCCAACCCGAGAATTAACTTCACCGTGCCTAATTCGATAACAGCCGCAAAAGTAATAGTATAGTTGATTCCAAAACGCTGCTCGTTTCCGCAGGCTACTAATCTTGCCTAGTATCGCTCGATATCTCCATTCTGATCCGTCTTTGTCTTGTATACCCACTTGGTATGCAGTGGTGTGTAGACTTTTGGTTTCTCGGTAATCTTCCACACTTTGTTGTTCTCTAGAGCCGAATTTCTTCCTTCATTGCTGCAATCCTTTTCAATTTATTTGCACTTTTCATTGCTTGAACATAGTTTTTGGGGTCCACTTCACCGACGAAGTCTTCTTTTAATTCGTTTTGAATCTGCCGGTTCTGCTCTTCATCCAACGTTTCAATGTTCTTGATATGTTGCGCGATGGTAACTTTCTTGTCCAACTTGAGATAGACCTTGAAACCTTTTGTTTCCTCGCTTTTGCCGACGATAATCCCAATTTGGGCCGTATGGGTTAGCGACTCCTTTCCCTGGTTTCGATAAGCCGTACATGGAGATCCAAAAGTGACTATACTTCCGAGTTTTGGCTTCTGTCCGTTTAAAAACTCGATAGGTGACATATGCTTGGCGTTAGCGCTTATGGGACTTCGATCGATGATGTAAGCAGCATATTGTACTGCGTCTCCCCAGAAAGCTAGGCTTAGTCCACATGAGAATATCATGCATCGAGCCATGTTCATAATGATTCGATGCATGTGTTCTGCTTTACTGTGGTGTAGTCGCTCTCAGAAAATCTTCCTGAGACGCGAACACCCACGGGGGTCCCAGACGACTGACTATCGGAGGGGGTACTCCGTCCATCCGAGTCATGATCCGATCGGCATCCGGCCGGCTGGATCGGTCACTTCCATCCGCTTGATCGTGACTGTTGCATGTTGAAAGCTCACCTTGTGTACCCGTCAGTACTGGGTGGTTAGCTCTCCTGGTGGACCCTAGGGCGAAAAGTGTAAATCCGTCCAATAGGGAGATGAGGGTTAGGACTAGGGGTAGCTCCTGGGCGGAAATCGTCACCGGGGAGCTCGTCTGGCAATACACTTGAACTTTGTATAGTGCCGGCTGGGCCGAGAATAGTCGATCGCAGCTAAACCAATAAGACACTTGAAGTTTGTATAGTGCCGGCTGGACCGAGAATAATCAATCGGCCAGCTAAACCAATAACAATGAAGGGCAATCCCAGTGTGTATATGATGTAGATATAACTCCACACTCTTCCACAGAAGGCCAAAATGTCACCACTTCCCAATACTTAATACCGTGTTCAAACCACGGGCGACTTGAGGTGAGTATACGAAGTCGCCGCGACTCCCGGTCAGGGGACTTCCGGTGGGTTAACTTAACCTTCCCCGGGTAAACCAATAGCAGCAAGAGGGGACCTTGTTAGCCCTCTGCCGTGAACCAATGAAAGCGACTTGTGTCTAGGAAAGCGAAACGTATACTGATTTATCCTATATCCAATACTCCCTTTTGTGTAACCTACCCCAAATAACACGGCTGACCAGTCATGTGCCTTACCTGAAGTAGCCCGGTTATCTCCGACTTTGTGTACCCGCCTGGCCGGTACATCCTCCAGATGGTACCAACCCGGCCGGTACACCGAACCCACCTGGTACCAGTCCGAATGGTACATTGTACCCGGCCGGCTCGGCCGGATAGCCACCCATCCGAGCTCCTCGGCCGCTGGCGCTAGCAATTCCTTGGCGGCTTCTCATCCGATCCGGTGCCTCCTTCATCCACTAGAACAATCATCTTCCTTCAGGCTCCTTTCACTCATACCTTCCAAACAACCCGCGCCTCGGCCGTCCGCCATCTGCCACTCGGCCGTCCAACATCCGTGGTCCTCCCGTCTGCTTAGCCCGCCTGTTCGACTATCCACGCCCCTTGTCATGTCCGCCAGCCTGATTTCCCGCCTGGCGTCGCCCGGCCGCTTGTAGGCTTCCTCGGCGGCGGCTATCCGGGGCTCGCACCCTTGGTCCGAATTTCCGCCAATCAGAATGCGCCCTTTGGAAAGTACTTTGCATTATTTCATAAGCCACTTCACCACAGCCGCCCCTGAGTCGCGTCACGGCCGCGCAACGGTTGGGGCACGATCTCACTCGAACTCACTTGACCTGACACTGCTCATCCATGCCTCGCTTTGGTACGTCGCCCCACCAATTTATAACATTTTCGTGAACCCGGTCGGTCTCCCACCGGCCGGCAAGCACGTCCACCGATGTTGACATTATCTTGTTATACCTCCAGTCCTGCAAATCGACAAGGCCAACGTCTGTCGTCTAGTTCTCGTGGACGACGACTCGCCCGCCAGCGGGGTGGAAATCGCAAAACCGCCGAAATCGTCCCGCACTCCCGATCTGGTGCTGTCGACCGCCGACGCCGAGGCTGCGCTCCGCGTCCACGGCCAGGCTTGCGGCGACCGAGACGGATTGAAGGCCGTCGTCTCTTCCCTTCGGGCGGAGCTTCAATCCTGTCAGGCCAACTATGAAGCTCTGTCTCAGAGCTTCAAGACTTCTTGCGCGATGCTGGACCGCTTGAACCCCCGGGTCGCTGAGCTGAAACTCAGTCGCAAAACAGCGGAGGATGAGGTGGCCCGCCTCAGGGCCATTGTGGGTCAGCTTACGGACGCTCTACAGCAAGCCGCCGCGCCATCCGCCCCCATCTCCGAAACGGCGGGGATGGAGAAAAGGCTGGAGATGTTGACCGCCCAAGTGGATAGCTTGGAGCATATCCAAGCTGACTTGGTCCGACAACTCGCCGCTGCCAACCGCCGGGCCGATGAAGCTGCCGTTCGGGGTCCGTCTCCGGAAACAATCGCTCTCCAGAAACAGGTGGCCGATCTCGAGCGTCAAGTCGCCATCCTGACGGAAGAGCGAAACCGCCTCCGCATGCTGAAAGACGTCGTCGAGCCCCTCTGGACTGCCAATCGGGAATTGGTCCAACGATCGAAACTCCAACGTAAGTACCTCATCTCCTCTTGTGTTGTGACTCAGTCGCTTACAGTCTTTATATCCTTGTCGCTCCGCAGTCCAACAGCTGGAACAGCTGAAGCAGCAGTCCGCTAGAATTCCTGACATGTCCCGAGAACTTTCGCACCTTCGCACCCGACTCCGCCAGGTGTCCCAAGACCTGGATAAAGTGCGGGACAACCGAGACCACCTGCGCGACTCCCACGCTCAGGCCCTTCGCCAAATATCGGATCTGGAGCGGCAGCTGCAGGAAACTGCTTCCCGGCGCCGAGAGTTGCGGTCTAAACTATACCAGGCCCGCCAAGAAAATTCCGACGCCCATGCCGTACTGGCTCGGGCGGACCGTGTTTGCCATGCCATGCTGGATAAAGAGGATCGTTTTAGGTCCTTGTTGTGTGAACTTCAAGACCAGCTCGAGACGACTCGGAGCCAGGCCGCTCCCCTTTTGCAAGCTCCTCTCAATGTACGGGAATCCGTCTTGTCTGTCTTGGGGATGGTGGATCAGTGGAAAACTTCTCTGCCGAGCTCAACCCCGTTGCCCGCTGCAGCAGAGTCGGAACCTGAGGAACTTCCTGCCGGCTCTGACTCGCCCCTTGCCGGTTCAAACTCTTCGTCCGTCTCGGTAGGATCGAGGGGCCAAAAACGCCCAGCCGGTTCTAGCCCCTTTTAGGCCGGTGCTAACCCGCCTAAGAAGAGGAAGCAGAGCGAATCCCCACCCTCGCGCCAATGTCCTCCGGAAAAGTCGGACGATGAGGAAGAGCTCGGGTCGGAAAGCGATGACAGCTTGTTCGCGAAACGGTCCCCTCTTGCATCTCCTCAATACACCCCCGGTAGAACTGGTCTCATCCCCGGTTCTAGCTCTGAAGAGGACTCGGAATCCGATGCGGCCGCGCCTCCATCCGGGTCTGCGGCCGCGTCGCCTGATTCTTCCTCGGACTCGGGGTCATCCTCCCCTTCGTGTATCTATGATGATGACGAAGAAGACGAGGATTACGAGGCCCAGCGAGTCAGTGTTGCGTTATCCCGCTCTCGCGCGGATACCCGTCGCCGCCTTTCCAGTTCCGGTGGGCGAACGACGGGTCAAATGGAATCCGATCAGATCATCGATCTGCAGACTCCGCCGCCGGCAGGTTTTGGCTCCGGAGAACATGAGCCGTCCGACCCATCCTTGCTTCCCGGCATCATCGACACCCCGGCCGCTCCGGTCGCGCGTAACTCGAGTTCCAACGGAGTGGCCGAGGAAAAAGTGGAAGACAACGACGAGGACATCCCTGATCAGTGGTTGACTCCTCCCGACCTGAGTGATTCAGCAGAACCTCTCTCCCAGACTCCGGCCAAAAAACGGCGATCAACCCCGGCCGGGTCACGTCCCACACGTCGACCCCCCGCCCGGCAGCCAAACCTAAGGTCCGGAAGAGTGCTCTACCCCCTGCGCCCTCTTTTCCCAAACTTCCGCTTCTGTGGTTATCGGGCGGGCGCTTCCCCAGTGGGGCGGATCGGTCCGCCATCCTACCTTGGCCAGTCGAGCAACTGAGCAATACCAGTCTGGCTGATATCTCCAGTTCCCAGCTCGCTCACTCCCTATCCCGTCCACCTCTCTGGTTGTTCCCTCGATCTCACAAGACGCCTTCATTAGAGACTTGGAATCCTGACCTGATGGGGTCGGGCGCCATCGACGCACTCATGAAGACCAAACCTTGGAAAATCCTGAACACCAAGATGCCGGATATGGGGCTTCCATCCAGCCCATGGTTCACGGAATTCAAGGCGAGACTTCATGATTTCACCGTGGCTCACGCTTGGGCCATCTGGGAGTCTACCCACTTCCTGTACATCTCTGCAGAGGACAAGCGAGTGGACGAATCTCTCCGCAGGTACTCCCTTGCCCGTAAGAATCGTCGGGGGCGAGCTTCCGAGGCGTGGGTCCGTCTGTGTACGTTCATCATGGAGGGTATCCGGGATGGTAACTGTGACTTGGACCTGTTTCTCTTCCCGTTCATGCTCCATCTACCAAACCGCAGGAGCGGAAATGCAGCGGAAGGAGGGACGTGGTATCCCGGCCTAGGTGCGCTGGATCAGACCACCTCCCTTTCCGAATCTTTGGAGGCCATTGACCAGCAAGATCCTTGGCGCAATCAATACCGCGCACGGCCCTCCGACCACCCTGGACTTCGGGTGACTCGGCTCCACGGCAAGTACAGTCATCCACGGGGATGAGTAATCGGGCTTGCTTTAATTCTTTTATTTCTCTCGTTTCTCTTTTAATATATCCATCCGTTCCTCTTTCGTTCCCACTCCAAACATTTACTGTTGACTACTAACCGTGGTTAGTCTCGTCCGGCCTGCTTGGGGGTCCGCCTAGAGGGACCTTTTATTGCTGCAGGGCACTTCTTGGTCCGATCGGGCGTGAACGCCCTGTTCCCAGTCACGGTCGCTATATTCCTCTTCCACGGGACGGCTGGATCCGGGCGAGGGGTCCTCGTCTCTAGCGGCCGGTTTGATTATCTCCGGTAGCTTGTTCATCTCCGCCAATCCGTCCAACAATCCTGGATCTGAAACGGTGAGACCGATCTGATCTCGCATGGCCAAGGTGGCCAGATGGTCTGCGCTGTTGTTCCACTCTCGTTTGACATGTAACAGTTCATGTTCCGGCCATTTCCGCAGGGCGGACATGACCCGATCGTTCAGCAGTCTCAGCCGTGGCGCCTTACAATCTATCTCTCCTGTGATTTGCCGGATCACTAGGTTGGAATCACCACATATGATGATCCGCCCCTGTGTCCGGCCAGCCAACAGATCTAGGCAAAGCAACAGCCCTCTATACTCCGCTTCGTTCACCGTAATGCCAGGCGTGAAATCCGAGGCGGCCGCGACCACTTTCCATTCGGGCAGCTTCCACACAATGGCACTATAGGCCCCGACCCCTTTCTTTACACTCGCCGACCCATCGAAACTCAAAACCATTAGTTCCTCCGTGGGTCCCACTGTTGGCGGCGGCAATACGATAGTTTGTCGAGGCTGCTTCCGAGGTGCGATCGCTATCAGTGCTTCCTCCACTTCTGCCCTGGGGGTAATGCTGGCAGCCAGTGTGCCCAGTATTTCCTCTTCCCCTTTAGTACACTTAATCACTTCGAGGGACCACTGAGACAGCAGAGCCGCCCATCTCCCCAGCCGGCCGTCAATTCCATTCGCCGTCAGGAGCCATGATAGGGTCGACCGTCTAGATAGTACTTTGATAGGCCGAGACACCAGCATAGTATAACACACATCCAAGATCCGCAATAGAGCCAAAACTTCTTTATCCACCAATCCGTAATTGACTTCATTAGCCTTCAGGGTCCGGCTGGTGAAGGTCACGGGACAGTACACTCCGTCATGATCTTGCACGAGAGCGGCCGAGATGGCCCACTTGTTAGCGTAGATGATGACCACCGGAGTCTTATTAACATCGAAATGTTTCAGGACCGGTGTGGTCGCCATCTTCGCTTTTAACATACCAAAGGCCACCATCGCTCGGGTCATGTGGTCGTCCGGGCCGGCCGCGCCGGGGTCCGGCGGCTGGCCGCTTGTCTGGGCGGAAAAGGGCGCCTTCTCATTGGCTGAAATAACGGAAAAGGGCGCCTTCTCATTGGCTGATATTGCCTGCCCGGCTTGCGTCTCCGCTTGCCTATCCTGCTCTCTCAGCTTATGGTAATCCACCTCCCGCAACTCATACAAGACCGCCGCATAGACTGCAAAATTCTCGATGAACCGACTGTAATAATTCAGGCTGCCCAAAAAGGATTGCATAGCCTTTAGGGATCGCGGGAAAGGCAGATTACTCAAGGACTCCAAATCCTTCGGATTAGCTTCCAATCCGGCGATCGAAACCTGATGACCCAAATAGGTCACCTTAGTCTTTCCCCAGAAACTCTTAACCACACTAATCGAAAGATTCCACTTTTCACACGTAATCATCAGTTTCTCCACTTTGTCACACAATAAATCCCAGGTAGTTGCCGTAACGAGAATGTCATCAATGTAAGACCGCCGCCCCAAAACTGAAGGTTTTGGGTCGGGGTCCGGGTCACCTTCGGTGAACACATCTCCGACCAGAGCCGGATCTTGATCCGCCTTGATCTTGAAGTGTCCGTACAGCGCGTTATCTATCAGCCGTTGATAAATCTGCGGGGCATTCTTCAGACCGAACGGCATCCGATTCCACTCAAACAACCCGAAGGGCGTCACGAACGCAGAGATCTCCCGTGCACGATCGGTCATAGAGACCACCCAGAATCCACTGGCCATGTCCAATGAGCAATACCACAAAACTTTATCCAAGTCCTCCAGCAGGTCGTTTATCAACGGCATCGGATAAACCATCAGCTTAGTCAGCCGGTTTACCAGCCGGTAATCAATGCACAACCTTATATCCACCCCATTCTTCTTAATAATAATTACAATGGGCGAGGCCCATGGCGAGGTGGACGGCTGAATTATCTTGGTGGCCAGCAAACCCTTGATAAGCTCTGACAGCTTTTCCCGATACTGGGGGGCAACTCTTCGGCATCTCTGTGCGACCGGCTTGGCGCCTCCCACATCAATATCACATACCGCCCCATGGGCGGCCGGAGGAAGTGCGTTTCCTGGTCCGATCAGCAGATGTCGTCTTTTCCATATAATATCCTTCAATCTGCCGATCTCTTCCGGGGTGTTCACATCCGGGTCTCCCACTTGTAGATCGCCGATAGTGACCGCTGGGGGGCAGGGAGTCACCTCAGATAGCACCGCCATCTGATCTTCCATGCCTTCAACGTATAGATCGCCCCCTTCATGAATGCAGACTTGATCGGCTTCGGCTATTTCCTAATTCTGATCGGCCGGCTGGGCCGATCCGCCTTCAGCTATTTCCGAATTCTGCTCGGCCGGCGGCCGATCCGCCTTCACTTCGGTCGTCAAACCAACTGTCATCGGGGTTGACCGCATATGCAACTCTGCTTGGTCCTTTCTCCCGACCCTGTCGTTCATCCGTCTTCCTCTGAGTGGGCAAAACCAGTTCTGCGATCGGGGCGTAGCTTCGGCCAATACATTCAGCCGGATCCGGCGACGGCCGGCTCCGCGTCAATATTTTAGAAGGGGTCCGGTACTCGGGTTTATCCACCATCGGAGTCTGGTCCTCTTCTAATTCTTCCTCTTCGCTGACCAGATCGGTGGTTGCCTGAAAAGCCAGGTTTTGCCACTCTATATAGCGTCTTGAGCCAATAGTGACATAGCCCGGCCGGCGGGGTACTTTGTCCTCGGCCAGCCACATTCCAATAATCACATATTCATGCAAGGTGAGGGGCTTTTCAGAGATGTTGGTCACGCTTATAGAGTTAAGATGACCACCCCCTTTAACAAACGAGGGTACCCAGCACTCGCCCCTTGTCAGCCATAACTTACTCCGCCGGTCTGTGGTCGTAGCATTACTTCCACCGCTTTTGCCACTGGCACCGTTACAAACTGACCTAACTTGAGGAACTGGACGTAGGCGCCATATAAGGGCCGCCGGCCGGCCAGCTGGATCTGTA
>MIQA02021861.1:0-18278 GCA_001887855.2 Sclerospora graminicola | reverse complement strand
ATATCGTTAAAGTTCCGACACCTCATGACATTTGTATGCGCTATTCTGTCCAATCAAAATTGAATTTTGATTTTTCAGCCAATGTAAGGATAGGAGTGGCTATATTTCGACCAATCATACCGTTTATCAAAGCTTCAATTTCGTTCCGACCGGTTCCGACGGAACCCTTGCAAAAATATGGGTATGACCATAGAAAAATACTGTTAAACACATATTCATTTGCATATCCTCCGCGTTCCGACCATGAACCTATCAAGTTTGCAGCCCGTCAACACGTTGAAGGCAATAGCAACAGCGTCTAACGCATTCAAGCGATTCCTCCATGAGGAAAATGTCTCGATGTCAGCGGTTTCGGATGCAGTCGGCGGTGACTCCAGCGGCGCAATTCTTGTGAGTCTTTTATACCGTTTTGGAGTTTACTTGGCTTTTCAAGAGAGCAAGCCTGGCGAGAAGCTTGCACACAATACCATCATGCAGTATTTTCGACAGGCTAAGCTGTGGCTGCTGGACTGTTTCCCGCAGAGTAGTGCTCATGTGGAGGCTGCGCTCTTGAAAAAAGGAAGCATGCTTGACAAGTACTGCAAGACACGTCCAGCGGTTACGGTTGTAAAGCAAGCAAATGGATGTACAAAGGAACATCTTCATTTACTCATGAGTTATATGTATGCGCACGCTACAAGTGCAACTGATTATCAAGATGCTGCCGTACTCTCGTTACTCTGGTATCTCTTCGGTCGAGCGTCGGACCTGACACATCTGAAGAAAGAAAACCTGTCCATGTGTGGAAATGTCCTCTTCATACGCTTCAGGAAAATGGTCTCTCGCTATTCCCTGATGCATCAACCGCAACATGTCCGCTCACCTCCCTCGCAGTTGCGCTGGCCATGCAGACTACCCCAAGCGCATCGCTACTACCTCAGCTCCCCGAGGCCACGGCAACTGACATCACGGACCACTGATTCGGCTAGGCGCCGTTCTATCTGGAGCGACTGTCGACATGGACCTGCTCGCCGACAAGCACGGCGAGACGACGGGAAAAACAAAAGGGCGGAAGGCTTTACCTGGTATACATAGCTACATCAATCGCACGTTAGGAAAGATCGCAGGACCAGCAGGCGTTACCACTACTTTGACGTCGCATTCGTTCCGTCGTGGAGGCGCTCAAGCTGCTAATGGAAGCCCCGAATTGACGCTCCAGTGGATTGTCGACCGGGGCGGTTGGAACCTGTCATCCATGAAAAAGGCAATGAGGTACATCTTCAACACCACAAAAGAAAACCAAAAAGTTGCCAAGGTGCTCAGTGGGTGGGACACCACGGCCGTCGTACCGATTGACAACTTTTCAACGTTTGACGCACGTAACCGCGCCAAACTCAACGAGTTCAAAGCGGCCTTGTTTGTCACCTGCTCCGATCAACAAAACCACCAGCTCAACGTACATCCAAGCGTCTCCGATGTGTTGTGCGCACATCTCATCAAGGCATTCCCTACATTCAAGTCGATGAACGCAATCGCCCCCATGATAGGTCGTGTCACCGACGCGTTGCGCGTCGCCGGCGTCGAGTACGAAGAGCTCTTGGCTTGGTCTGTACATCTGACAAACGACGTCAACCGAGCTAAAGCAGAAGAAAAGAACGTAGACCTCAAAGACATCGGCATCATGCAAACTCAAGCGGCTGTGATTGAGCATCTACTTAAACTCACAACAACGCTTGCAGAACGTGTCAGGGATATCGAAGCCCAGCTTGCCGGTTGCCCGTCAGCAAGCAAGCGAAAGCCTGAGGAACAACAACCAAGTGACCGAGTTGAGAATGCACAGCAGCCCCAGAAGCGCAGGAAGTCATCAGGTAATAACCTGGTCGACGCGTGGTACGAATGGTACGCGTGCCGGGCTCACTCCTCGGTTCTCATCGATAAGCGGAAGAAATCGGAGCTCCGCAGCGTCGTAGGCTTCATGCTCTTATTTGTCGATACCCTGCAAGTGGACGAAACGGCCGATGATTTCCGTGATAACATTCTCAACGTCGGCAGGGAAATCGAGAAGCGAATACATACCTTTTTTGCCCCGCGGAAAATCCGCGCGCGTTCGTGTGGAACGGTACTAAAAGCATTCCGTGCGCTACATCGATCAAGCGCGCTAGACATCCACATCCGCGAATTCCATTTGCGTGTTCGAGCAGGGCTTGTAGAGGATCCCACCCCGCGTGTGAGCCGAGCGACTCTCGTCCCTGTATCAGATGATGCTTCTACAGCTCCGCCATGACGCGCACTTGCAACGCCGGCCATAAATAGAAGGATTCGTACCTGTAAATAAATAAATAAAAAAACAATTCATGCGCCAACAGTGGTGTAAAACCAAACCATGCATTTCTCCGATAAATTTTTCATCTTGCAACACTTGCGACGCCGGACCATAAATAGAAGGCTTCGTTTAACCTGTACATAAAAAATAAAAAAACGCATGGCCAACTGTGGTGTGAAACAAACCATTCATTTCTCCGATTATACTTTTCTTCTATTACTCTTGAAAACGTCCGCCACCTCCTTAGATGCCTATCCAACGAGTGAAAGAAAACGATCTGTGCTCCAAGAAAGTATTCAAGGGCTTGGTCATCTCATCTATTCGTGCGATCAGCAAAGAGGGTAAAAAATACCGCATCAATGACGACGCCATTCGCCACCTTCGACTGAGCATGATACTCACTGTGGAAGGTATAACACACTTACCTGAAGCACTCACTGTGCTTCTTTTCGCTGTGACGGCTAAAATGACGCGTGACCGATCCACGACCGTCATTCGAAAGGCCGACATAGATGACTGGCTCGTTCCTAGCAAAACCAGTGAAGACGGCGAATGGATTGGGGACGGTTCGCTCGAAGAGCGTCCACTCTACGGCGCCCGTCGCCTTCTCGACCGCAAACGCTTTGACGGGGTAATTTACTACCTGGTTGACTGGCAGCCACCGTGGGAAACGCGCCAGGACGTCAGCAACACACTGATCGTCAAATTTGAAAAAGCGCGACGTGCACTTGTGCGCAAGACCTACATTGAATACGAAGCTAAAGAAGCAGGGAAGTAAGAAACATAATAAAAATGCGGCACGTTTCAACCAATCTATTACACATACAATAAAAAAATCATACGCGAACTAGCTTTCTTTGAATGCACACCAAGGCTAACAGCCCGAAGGCACGCCAAGGTTAACTGCATCATCGATCACCAGTCGCTTGTTAGTTAATTTAAAAAAACAGGACACCTACCTTTTGAACCTGATTCAATACTTCCGAGGGGAATCGAACCCCTCCAGCGGACGGCCGCTGCCTCGATCCAGCGAGCGGAAGTGTATCTCTTGGGTTGATAGTACCTACACTGAATACAAAGGAAAAGAAGCAGGGAAGTAAGAAACATAATAAAAATGCGGCACGTTTCAACCAATCTATTACACATACAATAAAAAAATCATACGCGAACTAGCTTTCTTTGAATGCACACCAAGGCTAACAGCCCGAAGGCACGCCAAGGTTAACTGCATCATCGATCACCAGTCGCTTGTTAGTTAAATTTAAAAGAACAGGACACCTACCTTTTGAACCTGATTCAATACTTCCGAGGGGAATCGAACCCCTCCAGCGGACGGCCGCTGCCTCGATCCAGCGAGCGGAAGTGCCTTTGTTGACTTGAGCAGTAGCTTGAAAAAAACGAGAATGAGCTTTGCACGTTGATGGCGCTGTCCAGTTATTCTGTGCGATTGGCTCTGTCATAGTAATGAAGGTTTTTGATTGGATTCTTGCATGTGTGGCTTCACCCAACGATATCACTACATCTGTGTGACACTCAAGCTAATGATCATTTTTATCTTTTGTTTTGATTGGCTTAAAACCGATGGGTCGGAATAGGTCGGAGTGGTCGGAACTTTTACGATATGGAGTGAAGATCAGTGAACTACATGAAAAAATATATTAGAAATGATAGGGGCGTTTTTCTAATGATACAACAACTTTAGCCTGCCGACTATGCGAAGTAGATCTACATACTACATGAAACAGATAAAGCAGCAATCCCAAGCAGATTGGGCTTGACAACTTTCACTTTTGTGCGTTTTTGGGTAAAAATAGTCTTAATTGTCTTGTCAAAATAGGCATTCTGTCTTTTTTCTCGACACACTACCTACTTTTAAGAGGCCTGAATATACTGTACCCCAAGTTACCGGATCAAGTGGGACATACGGATCAAACGGGACACAACAATCTGTATTATTGACATCCCATCTACACATCAAAATGAGAGATGTGCTAACAATAAATTATAGGACGGAGGTCATGGATACCACCCAACCCCAAAAAACACAATTTTCGATACCTCTCCCCATCACACTAAATCATCAACAATTCTGTAAATTTTGTGTAACAGGTCTTTCTTTTGCTTCGTCTGAAAGACTGGACGTAGACGATTCGACGACTACGTAGACTTCAACTTTGTATACATGTTATACAGTGCGATGCGCGACTTGGTAGCGCCCTTACCTAGTCCTCAAGTAGTCCAGAGTAGGGCTCAAACCCGCGGGGTTTGGTGCGGGTTGAGGTCGACCCGCAGCCCAGCCTGCGGGTTGCGGGCTGGGTTGCGGGCTGTTTGGGTTAGTGTGTTGCACATTGCTGGTAAAGGAAGGACTTCGTCTCTCTTGTGGTAGGATTATCTCCTCCACTGTGAGAGGGTTTACTTACATCCGTCTGCACGAGGTAGATGTGGTGTTGGAAGCTCCTCAAAGTTTGAGGTGAAAAAAATGCGAGGGTGGCTAAAGAATACAAATGTTATACTAATCATAGATTGAGCTAATTGTCCAATCTGCGGTTTAGTAATTGAGGCAGCGAGCTCTTGGTAAAACCCTTGTGCTGCAAGATGAGTGCGTCTGCTTGCTACAATATAGAATAATATTTACAAATGTTAGTCACCTAAATGCCAATGCACGCTCATATTCGAACGACCTCTGTAGTAAACACCAATTCAGAGGCAATCTTTCGTCTTTGTTTTTTTATTATGTTTTCCACGCAGTTACGTTGTCCTTCCTTTCTTCAGTACGAGCTGTGCTGCATCACTCTTTTATCTTGTAGTGACAAAGAGGGCGCCGGACCTCCCCCCCCACCAACTGTGGGTTGCTAAAGGTAAAATTCCAATTTACCCTTACTGTGGGTTATGTGTGGGCTGCGGGTTGGGCTCAGGTCAACCCGCAACCCAAACCGCGCGGGTTGAGCGCGGGTTTTGCGGTGCGGGCTGGGCTTGGGTTTGAGCCCTAGTCCAGAGGGCGTTCTCATGGATTTGTAACCCCATCCGAGGGCCCATCCTCTCGACCAGTTTAGAAGTTTCAGTTCAAGAGCAAGCCCATTGACATGATCCAGTTTTGCTTTTCCTTCTGCTTGCACTTGCTCTCGTATCAAACAGCAAGGCTACTACTACTACTGGAATTGAGAAAGTGAGCGCGGTGGAGAAAGTAAGGAATTTCTTTCGTCGATCCCCAATATCCGAAGTCGTAGAAACTATTTCGTTGCCGCATGAAGTGTCTATCGTGGGTACACACCCAGACAAGCTTCGCATTCGGAATCGCTTCTCAAAGGCGCTCGAGGAAAAGAAAATCACGGAGTCACAATTCGAAATAGTGAACATCTATAACAAGAGTCATTTGGGAGCGAGATGGGTGCAATATCGCAATCTCATTGCTGAAAACGTGGCCAAGGGCGTTCCTCCGACCGAGTTTCGACAGCTTTTGTTCCAACATTTTGTCGAAAACCAGCCCCTTGATTCACCGGAAACGTTTCTCTATTTGAATAAAGCGTATGAGATGGTCTACAATCGACGAACGACCCACCCCGAGAGTAGTACAATACAAAAAGTTGAGATGTCGCCGGCGCTGTCCAATGACCCCGACATTGAGAAAGCTTACCTAACTGCCTTTCAAAATGATCGAATCAGTAAAGAGGAATACCATTTAGCGGTAAAGACGTACAAGGAGCATCTGGTGGATACATTGGCAAAGGACTTAGTTTTCATCCATCAACTTCAGCACCATAAACTCACCGACGAGGATTTTATTGGATTACTTTTGGAGCATCGGCTAAGCACCCAACTACTTGATTCGCCTGATTTCTTTCTCCATGTGGGCAAAGTGTTGAAGAAGAAAGGGCGGCTATTTTTGAGCGTAGAGTTGGACAAACAATTGAAGACAATTGTAGCTGATCTCCAAAAGTTGAATGGTCAGACAGTAGTATCGTAGTGGGTGTCCCTTTTGTATACCGGTATACATTTGTTGAAATAAAAAAGGTACCATGTTAGATAAACTATGTGCACCACATCATTTTTTTCCTCCCCCTTTACCACCTCAATACGTCGCGCACTTCTCGCCGTGCTGGCGGTGCTTCGTCTGCGTCTCGTCGAGATCGACATGTCGCATCCTCACGTCGTCCCAGTCGTAGTCGCAGTCGACGTCGAGAAGCTCCTGAAACCAAAGGCGAGATTGCGCTCAGTATCGACGAAACCAATCAATTGCGTCGCTCGTTAGGGCTCAAACCACTATCAACGGGACCGTCCCCGACGAAACAAAAGGTCGTCAATGTCCAGAAAAGCACTGCACAAGTCGAGGCCGAGCGTGAGCAAGAGCAGCGAAAGCAGAAGCTCGCCCAGTCCAAGACCAGACGGGCCTTGACAGAAAGTAGCAGGGAAATCACTTGGAGAGCAGTTAAAAGACGAGATAAAAGAGAAAACGAAGGACAAAGAGACGGAAAATGTGCTCGAGTGGGTGAAACAATCAAGAGAAAAGAAGAAGAAAGAGAAGGAGAAGGAGAAAGAGAAAGAGAAGGAGAAGGAGAAAGAGAAGGAGTATACGGCTTCTGCTTTGGCGGGAATGACCGTCGCCCATTCAGTTGATGCATTTGAAGACGGACAAGAGCTTGTATTGACGCTCAAGGACACAAACGTGCTCGAAATGATGGAAACGACTTGAATCACGCTCCTGATGAGCTTGTGAACGTGGAAAAAAGATCGCCATCAAGCCCGTCAAACCAAACGCAACGTGCTGCCGTGCCGTTCTATTCAGCTTTTGACGTCTCGCTCTGGGGACGGCCCCCAGTCGACGAAAAACCACATTATTGGCTTAATATGACGAAGACCAGGACGCAGCCGACGCCCAAGCCGCCCGAACGTTTCAATTCGACATTGGGGGAAGTGCTACCGTGGTGGAAACGAGCCAAAAGGAGCAACTAGACGACCACGTGGCCGTCATGTCGCTCGCATTTGATCGGACAAAAACATTGTCCAAATATTATACTCCATCCATAATGGACGCAAAATTTTTTGAAAAAAAGCAAAAAGAAAAAAATTGTACGACGAAAGGTCGAGAAACTGGACGGAGAGGCTGCGTGGGGGACGTTGATTGACCAATTGGAGCACGAAGCGATGCAGCAAGACGCTGTGGCTTTGAACGATCGTGGTAAACGGCAGCGAAAGGACGTGGACGACGAAGAAGAAGAAGAAGAATAGGAAGAAGAAGAAGAAGAATAGGAAGAAGAAGAAGTGTGGCGGCGGTTCGAAGAAGCGCAGGAGCAGGCGAATATGCCGTGGCAGCCAATGTTCGTCCGTGCGTACGAAAAAAGCGACGAATTGTGGAAGACCGTAAGATTTTGGACGATGCTGCGGCGGTCGAACAAGAACTTGGTGCAGCATTGGTGCATGCAAGAGCTGCCCGACAGACGCGGGCCGATGTGGAAGACACACCGACTAACAGCGAAGCGCGGATCACGCAGTTGGTGCAAGAAACGATTGGGACGTGGCGGTGCGTACATGTGCGTGTGTGGACAATGGTACGATGAACGATGGATATTGTACGGACAAGAAATCACGTGTTTGGTGACGTGCAGACAAATTCGCATACGGTCGTGTTAAATGAAGCGACAGATTTTGAAACGCCATTGCGAGATGCCATGAAGAAACGAGCGGCGCAGTTTCAAGCTACAAGTGGTGATTCCTGTGCCGTTGTTGGGATGGTACAAGAGCCAAAACAAGGAGAAAAGAGGGACATGGCGGAAGAAAAAGAACGATGAAGAAGAGAAGAAGAACCAGGAAAAAGAAGGGTGGAGCGACGAACAGCCGCTCGTTGGCACGGGCGTGGGGGCAATATTGGCGCATATACGAAAGACGGTCGATTTTGCGGCAGACGCGGAATGAACGACAAGCTGGTCGTGCAAATGATGTCCGGGATCGAAGCTTTGAGGTCGATTTACGGAGTGAAATTGACTATCGCGATGAATTTGGAACACAAACAAAAAGATTTTCTATTTAGATCATCGCCACCGGTGAGTCTTAATTAAGGTTTTAACCTATAAACTTCCCGTTAGACCAGCCATCGGCAAGTCTTATTTCTGGTCGTTACGCACGAGGTCTTAAATTTGACGCGGCAGGGCTTATTTTACATTTAATCAATATAGTGATTTCATTGGTCAAAACTAAAACAATTATGTTTGGAGTTCATTGGCCAAATCCCTACTAAATCGTACAATTGTCATTTTAGCATACCGTAGTGGTTTGCAAGGACTATCGTTATACATATTATATAACGTTAAATAAAAAAAAACACCATCTTGAGATACCTTAAGAATGTCTTGAGTACAGTAGTATTTTAATCCATTTCAAAAAAATCATTTTTTCTTTCTGATCGCCAAATGATTAGTACACTTCAACAACAGCTCGTCATGAAAGCATAATGGGCATCCGCCGACCACAATAATATGCTGGTGGCACATAAATTGATGTTGTAAAAATAAGTCAAAGGATACCGCAAAAAAAGCGAATTTATTGCTTGTCAAACACTACAAAAACAGCGGTAGAAATGGCAATAGATTATTTTGGTATATCTTCTCAATTGCTATGTGCGAAGCGTGGGCGGATGGGTCCAGCATTTTTAGAAGTGATGATGTGCCTTTATGCCAATTTGAACTTATCGCCAGCCTTGTACCAGCCTTGACAAAGGAATCGCTCCTTACTGCGATTCCAAATAGGCTAACTGATGCCGTTTCTCTCAGAAAGGTAGCTGTCTTGGGCACATCAACCTAAGAGGACAATGATAGCTCATACAGCGAGGATGAATATCAAGGAAAATAATTGCGCTGCCGAAGAGTTGCTAAATGATGAACGTTTAAAAACTCGTCGAATATATCCTTTAGGCTAATACTGGATGACCAAGTACTCCTTGGCCATTGTTTTACTCGCGACGCTCGTTACTCTCTGTTCTATAACTTGGGATAGCCGCACCTGGTCAGAATGTGGATATCTTCACCAATGGTCGCATTCTGCACGTGGTATCATGATATCGATAGGAAAGTTTTGCTTAGTGAAGAGGTCTTATCACTAGGGGGACGAACCGTTAATTCATTTCTCAATTTCAGCTCTGAAACGCGGTGTCTTGTCGATCCTTGAAATGGAACTCACGAAGCAAATTGCGGGAAGTCCGTATTGTTATTTTATTTATCTTGAAAAAATATAGCAAAAATCGTCTGATTTGGTCTACCACTCACATGACATCGATTTGGGGGTGTTCGGGGCAGTGGCGTTCATGGTTGATACACATGACGAAAGGCGAAAACTTTTCTAGTCCTGCGACTCGTTAAGTTAATACTCACAGATAAAGCACCGCGGCCCCCCAAAGAACAAAGCCGCCGTCGTGAAGCCGATTTTCAGTTGTAAAATAGATTTTATTGGACGAACTCGGATGCCCACTGACCCTGCTGACCAATTATCGGAGGGGGTACGCCGCGAATCCTGGTCGATCTCTTGATCGATCTGATCACCCCTAGGGCGAACGGTCCGATCATCCCAGTTTTCTACCGGTCATCCTTAATGACCGGATCCATTTTAAGCTTCAATTCATCTTGGGTATCCGTTTGGTTAACGGTGGTTACACTCACTCAGCTTGGCTCTAGCGGAAAGCTAAAGGTCGGGAAAAATGAACTCTTCGTCACCGGAGGATGAATTAGGGGTGTTATTTTATGTAAAATACCGTATAGGTCACTGTCGGGACGTTTTCACCAAGCGGACCAGCCAATAAGAATAGATAAGCAATAACCACTTAGTGACTTCCACAGTAAGTTCTTTATTTATCTTCTCAAAACCTTTTCAGTTAATTAAAGTGTTCAAAACACGCGGACGTAGGAGTGAGGAACTATTTCAGGTGTTGAACCTCATGATAAGATAGCCTGCTCCCTTGTGTTCAAGTCTTGGGAAAGCTTCGAGGCAAAATCAGTATTTCCTACTCGATCTCAGATCCCACCGGTTTATTGGATTTGCTGTGATATATATAGGCAGCGAACGTCCTACTGAGATTGCGCCGCCCTTTCGGAATAGTCAGATATGGGCGGAAACCCTAGATGGATCATCATTTGGATTAGTAATCCCTCACATGGCCAACTGCGCCCTTGTGGAAGCGTTCGGTACAAACAAAGACAAGAGGAAACCAAAGAATCCTGGAGCAAGAAGTATTTTCTTGCCAAATCAAGAGGCTGGTCGAGATATTGAGCAAATTATCGAAGGAGAACACAAAATTTCAGGACACTCAATTGATTCGTGCTAGGAAGACCTTGGTTCTTCCAAATGACTGCCCTAAGCACTGGACCAGTATTTTGAAACTGATCGACCGTATACTCTACCTCATGCTTGAAACACGTGAGATTTATCAGGAAACATACCAATTCCACATTATTTGACCTGATTTTTGTCCACATCTTTATCCGTAAAGTCATCTGGCGCTTTGCCGAGATTCGGTTTAATGGGGTACCATTACATAAGTGATATTTGAATAGGAATATCACAGTTCAATTTCAGACGTAACACCTGAAATTGTGAATATTGGATTATAAGTTGTCATAATCCACCTTTGAGAACAGATTCTGATATAATTGAATCTGACAAGTCATCTAATGATAAAAATATCATTAGATCAGTTTTATAGTACATGTTACTATGATTAGTCTAGGTCTAATTATACTAGTTAGCTCTTAACCAACCATAAATATATTCACTCTTAAACTTACCTTCTAGCACTCACATCTCTTAAGTGTATATATATTAATATATATATACTTAATAGGTAGTTAATTAATATATTATTACTTTTCTATCTAAGTTTATCTAAGGTAAACTAAGGAGGACCAAATTACATTTGGTCCTACACAAATTTGCACGCTTCCTCATTGCAACTAACAGTGTAAGCCGCGTAACAGCAGCCCTGTTACACCTGGTAGCACTTTGTGGTCCGTCCAAACGACCACTTTTGACACGTTCCGCTAGTTAACTAGCAGATCGAAGGTTTAAGAGCCACTAGCTGTCATGGCAACAGCCAGTGAACGTGAGCGTGAGCGCCAGCTCGCGCACGACCTAGTTATGGAAAACTTTCCTAACTGGCCACCGAGTGCTTTGGTCACATTGACCGAGATGATTCGGACCATAGGGCCCGAAATCATCACTCTCCTCCGTGGCAAGTCCTCGGAGGATGCCTTAGAAACGGTTACCCGTTTCAAGAAACTGTATGTCGACCCTCAGGTGCGTCATGCTCTGTTGCGCTCCCAGCCGGCGGCAGCAACAGCAGCGCCCGCATCTAGTGCGAGCGTTGAAGTAGTAAAGGCACGGATTCCGCCCTTTACTGGCGAAGGGGGCGAACCTCTTCGTAGGTGGTTCGCAGAGGTAGAGGATGCTATCACTGCGCAGAAGATTGTGGACCCGCGTTCACAAGCTTATTTCGCCACCACATGCCTAGGCGGTCGCGCCAGGGCATGGGCGATGAGCCGCAGATCCACTGATGGAACTGCGTTTTTGACATATCAGTCATTAAAAGCTGAGCTAAAGCACAACTTTGAAGCCCCAGAAATGGAGCTTAGCTGCCGTGAAGAGTTCATGGAACTCAGGCAGGGCAAGTTGAGCCTACATGCGTACGCTCAGAAAATACAATATTTATTGTCAAATATTGTATATGAACCGGTGCCTCCTGCCATGCAGGTCACCGCCTTCATGAAGGGACTGAATGACGGTCCCATCAAACAGAGTCTTTACCGGGTTCCCCCGAAGACTCTGACCGATGCTATAGACCAAAGCATCCGGGAGGAGTTCAGCATGCGTCGCTCAGCAGCGCATGCTGGGGTTAATCGGAAAGCGCAAGCGCCTTTCGACTTTAACATGCCGCCAATACAGCATGTTAATAATAATAATAACCAAAACTTCCAATCGAGACGAAGTTCACACTTCGTCCCGAGACACCCGAATCCGCGTCATAATGCGGGCGGAGGAGGTCCAGAACCTATGGATCTATCAGTTGCGGTCGCCTCGACTCCGAGGCAACCGAAAAACAAGAAGTCCCTTCGCTGCAATAGATGCGCGAAAATGGGCCATTACGCCCATGAATGTATGGCGCCGCGTCCGGCACCACGCAGTCAGCGGACTGGACAGTCTGCTGGCAAGCGACATCAACAGGGGCAACCCTCTGTTGATGCAAAAAACGTGAACAACCAGTAGGGGCGGGGTGCCCTACTGGACGGGTTATCTCGCATGCCGACATCGGGCATGTGAGGATAATAGCCCCAGACGGGACTATGTCCTGTCAACGTGTACAGGGTGAAGAGAAACCTCTCATCACCCTTGAAGTTAGGCCACATGGAAACGATGTCCCCATGCGTGCTCTGTTTGACACAGGAGCGTCAAACAATTTCGTTAGAACTGAGGTACTAACGTCGTTGAACTTCGAGGAGATTGAATCTCCAAGAAGCATGTTATCAGTCCGGTTAGCAACAGGTGCAACTGTGACTATACCGAAGCGTGTTATTCGAACACGCCTCGAGTTAGACGAACTATCGTTCGAGGATGAATACATCGTCCTCGATCTTGACGACAAGTTCGATGTCATCTTGGGCATCCCTTGGATGTCCAAGCATCAACCAACGATCGACTGGGTTAACCTGTCGATCGACTGCGGCGGTCTCACAGGATCTGATCACCCTGTGAGTAATCCGGCTGTATCTCATGATACAACCGCAGCGTCAGATAGCCTGGTGGATAGCGATGGCACCACCAGATCTAATCCGACTAGATCAGCGGATGGTACACCCGCTGATCAGAGTCCAGAGGGACGCGAACGCGCGACGAACGAGTCGTTGCGTGTCACTAATGTGTGCAACACGGGCGCAAAGCACTCCCGTGTTGAAGTTACTGTTGAAATATCACCAAAACATTTTGACTTTGGGATGGTACAAAATTTTTTCGGTAATTTCCGATTATGGTGAAACCAAATTTAGGTCAGTACCTATTTTTGCCATTTTTTATTTTAGACCATTTTTATTATTAGCACCAAGAAGTTATAATTCAATCGCGTAGAAGCTTGAAACCAGCGAAGACACTTCGCATGCATAGATTAGCGACTTAGGAAACTAATCACTTTTTAATATACATTTTATTAACTACGTCCCTGCTTCTGTTTGCCTTGGACTTCGCCTACAAAGGGACATTAGAAGGGTTGCACGCGCTCTTGAGCTACTTAGGACAAGTACAAGACAGCTTCAACTTCAAGTCTCCAGCGGAATATTACATTATTATTTCAACTATCTCGCCTACGCTACCTTGTGGATTTTACTATGGAAAACTCTGCAAGCGAACAGGTTATGAGCCCAAATGGGGGCGAGAAGATTGGTGAAAATAAATCCAAGGAGGCCACTCAAGCAGGTTTCGGGGCAGAAGGAGCCAAGCTCCTAGAAATGCTACAAAAAATTACGGATCGATTGGACAAGTTGGAGTCAACGAACGTAAACATTGAAGATTATGGATTTAACAATTCAATGAGGCTGGGTACTAAAATGCGGATGGCATCGTTCGACAGCAATCCAGAAAAGAAGCCTTTCGTGTACGAAGAAAATTATCGGAATATTAATGAAGGACGGCCGGCGGGACAAAACTATAACCCGACACCAGGCCAAGTGTTTAATCCGCCGGATATGAGGGCGGCGCCGATGCCAAACTTCAATCAAGCGCCACCCCAAATGTTTAAGACCCCATCGGCCAAGGATTGCAAGCTATCGATTAGGATTTTCGATGGAAAAGAGGTATATCGAGGGCTTGGCGCAGGTTTCAAGGAATGGGGGACAAGGTTTATACGACAAGTTTCGATTGCTGAATCTGCTTGTGGATATGTGTGGAGCGAAGAGATCAAGGTTGATCTCTTGGGGCATTATCTGGCAGGAACTGCTGAAAAGTACTACAACCGGCAAGTTGATTTTTGGTGGAAGGAACACCCAACCTTGGTCCACATAATGAACAAGATGTTGAACGCCTTCCATACGACCATTACGCCGGCACAATCGGTAAAATTGTTTACAAGCAAGAAACACCCAAGAAGGACTTGGAATGAACACTACCTTTACCTGGTAGCGATTTCGGAAGCCGTGGGTGGGAGTGAAGGTTTGGTGCTGGAAAATGTGGTCCATTATGCATCACCAGAACTTAAGATGATTCTCATGGCTAAATATAACCACACGAGGACGGATTTTCTAAGGCAAGCCGAGGAATTATGTCAGTTTGCCGCTGCGGTCGAAAACGACGGCAAAAGTCAGAAGTACTCAGGAAACGAGACAGTAAACTACGTTGAAAACAAACCGAAGACAAAAAAGTGTGGAAACTGTGGTAAATTTGGACACGCTCAAGAAAAATGTCGAAACAAGGGAAACACTACGAAGGAAGTTGATTTCACCTTGACTATATCAGGTGACTACAAGGATTTGAACAAAAACAAGTGGATTTTGGATTCTGGTGCAAGCATGCACCTGGTAAACGACTCAAGTTTCTTAAGAAACGCAAAGGATGTAAGTGGAGCGTGCTTTCAAGCAGACGGGAAGACTTTGAATGGTCCAAAAAGGGGTGGATACAGATAAAGGTGAATACGGGTGAAGTTACGAACAATATCCGGATTGAAGAGGTGTATTACGTCGAAAACCTCGCAAGAAACATCATTTCTTATGGCCTTTTGGAAGAGAAAGGATGTGAAATGGTCTACAAGCAAGGAAAACGAATAATGATACACAGACCATCAAACAAAGTCATATTCGATATCGAAAGAGTCAATAAGGTGCTTTCGGTTGACGTAAAGGTAGACCAACCAAGGAAGGTGGATCAAGATACAGTGTTTTCGGTGCTCGAATCAAGCGAAAAGGAATATGACGCGGGTTCGGACACTCAAAGAGGAACCCTTATGCACTTTCACTCGCGCCTAGGGCATTTAAATTATGATGCAATTGAGAAACTCGCAAAAGACCCTAAAAGTGGGATTGAGTTGACCGACACAAGGCGTTTAAACTGTTTGACTTGCGCCCAAGGCAAGCAAACCAAGAACTCTCGATCAAAAAGGGACAGTGGAAGCAATGCACCTACCGATAGGATTGGTGGGGTCATATGCTCGGACCTGAAAGGACCAATTACATCCAAAGATCGTTTTGGAAATCGGTACATGGTAAATTTCGTCGATTTCAAGTCTAATTACGTGAGAGTGTTTTTGGCTAAAACTAAAGACGTTGCAGCAAAAAAATTCGAACACTTCATGGCGCACTTCGAACGGCAATACAACTGCAAGATACACGTTTTAAGAACCGACGGAGGTGCAGAATATAAAAACCTCGATGGTTTTTGCAAAAACACGGGAATTTCGAGACAAGTGAGTGAAGCCGGAAATCAATCAAGCAATGGGAAAGCTGAGAGGATGCATCGGACCATTATGAACATGGCCCGGTGCATGATCTTTTCTTGTGGCTTGAGTTTGGCTTTCTGGGGCGACGCGGTTCAATACGCAGCCTATATAATCAATAGAAGTCCGACAAACGCGAACGGAAAAAGGGCGTCTCCTATCGAAGTACTAACAGGGAAGGTGCCAAATCTCGGGGACATTGTGGTTTTTGGTTCACCTTGCACAGTGTACCGCAACCCCGGAAAAAATTCGCTCGCGCACAGAGCTCAAGAAGGGATTATTGTGGGAAAAGTCGAGGAAACAAAAGGTTTCAAAGTCCTATTAAGGTCGGAACGCAAGGTTGTGGTTACACAACATATAAAGAACATTGAAACGCTGGATCAAGTGCAGAACGAACAAGTTAAGAAGAAACTACATGAAGCTCACGAATTAGAAGGAGGCATGGCACAAGGAGCAGCGACTGAAAAGCTCAAACAAAAGGAAAAACGGAAACCCAAAACGTGGGCACGCGAAAGGCACGGAACCAGGGCGTACGCAAAGAAGCAAGATCAAGTGTCTAACAAAGAAAAGCTAAGCGAAGTCGAAGAAGTGCCGGAAGAAAATCAAGGCACTGTGAATATGGTTACAGAGGTCGACCCACGGAATTTTTCCCAAGCAATGAAGAGTTCCAACCGAGAGAAATGGAAAATAGCGATCAAAGAAGAGATTGAAGCACTCGAAAGAAACGACGTGTGGAAAATAGTGGATATGCCGAAAAATTGCAAGCCACTGCATACGAAATGGGTTTTCAAGACCAAAATGGACGAAAACGGACAGGTTGAAAGATATAAAGCAAGACTTGTAGCATGCGGTAATGAGCAGAAGTTTGGAGTCGACTATACGCTCACATTCGCTGCAGTGATCGAAATGAGCACGTTAAAGATCATACTGGCATTGGCGGTCAAGTGGAAAGTCCTCGCTAAGCATGGCGACATCCCAAATGCTTATGTAAAAGCAAGTGAGGATGAGCATGAAATTTTTCTTTTCGTGCCAAAGGGAATGGAAAGTGAAACTTCAAACGATCAAAACTCGCGAGTTTTAAAACTAAACAAGACACTATACGGTCTCAAACAAGCGGGTCGGCTGTGGAACAAGTTGCTGCACGAAAAGTTGTTGTCACTTGGATTCAAACAATGCATAACCGATATGTGCTTGTACGTAACCAACAATCAAGAAGGGATTACAATTGTCGGGGTTTACGTGGATGATCTGCTAGTTACTAGTACGCGTGCGATTCTAGTGGAAAATTTCTTCCAAGATATGAAAATGTTGGAAATAAAGGACCTCGGGCAAGTAACTAAATTTCTAGGAATGCGTGTGATGTACGACGAAACAAATGGATACACGATTGATCAAGAAGTTATGATTGACAATCTCTTAAGAGATTACGACTTAGTGGACGCAAATCCGGTGAAGGTTCCTATCGCATCGGAATATGAAGACTTGAACCTGCAGGACGATGAAAAGCTGAAAAATTCTGGAAAAGTCACAATAAAGAACTTTCAGTCACTAGTTGGCAGCTTGCTGTGGATAACACGTTGTACAAGACCTGATATCGCTTTCGCTGTTCACAAGGCAACTCGGCGAACGCATGCACCAAGATTAGTCGACTGGAATCTAGCCAAGCGTATAGCGAAGTACCTTAAGGGTACTAAGACTCTCAAGCTAAATATGGTCGGTGAAAGCAATGGTGAAGAAATTAAGGGAAGGATTTAGCGACGCAGACTTCGCAGGTGCAAAGGACGATCGTAAATCAACCACAGGAGGAGTCATCAGGTTAGATGAAATCATTGTGAGCTGGATGTGCAAGAAGCAGGGAGGTATTTCGTTATCGACGATGGAAGCAGAGTTCTATGCGGCATCAAAAATGCAGGTCGAAATGCTGGGCTACCGCGAACTATTGCAAGAAATTGGAATAAAAGTGAAAAAAACCCATGGAATTACGAATGGATAATTAAGCGGCGATAAAAGTAATCGAGAGCAAGGAAGGCAGTTCGAAGATCAAGCACGTGGACGTATGATTGAAATTTATTTCGTCGAAAATCGAGACTAATGAAATACAAACAAGCTACATTGGAACGAAAGACATGATAGCGGATTTGATGACTAAAGCTGTGCCGTACCCAAGACTTCAAGAACTGCGTCAAGCTATCGGCTTGAAATAGCTACTTCGAAAATTGGCTTTCAAGAAGGAGTGTTGAAATATCACCAACACATTTTGACTTTGGGATGGTACAAAATATTTTCGGTAATTTCCGATTATGGTGAAACCAAATTTAGGTCAGTACCTATTTTTGCCATTTTTCCTATTTAGACCATTTTATTATTAGCACCAAGAAGTTATAGTAAAATCGCGTAGAAGCTTGAAACCAGCGAAGACACTTCGCATGCATAGATTAGCGACTTAGGAAACTAATCACTTTTTAATATACATTTTATTAACTACGTCCCTGCTTCTGTTTGCCTTGGACTTCGCCTACAAAGGGA